>JAQQSY010000029.1:57597-70509 GCA_028646535.1 Procyon lotor
AAACTCGAAATGGATAAAAGACCTCAACATGAGGCAGGAATCTATCAAAACCCTAGAGGCGAACATAGGCAGTAACCTCTTAGACATCAGCCACAGCAACTTCTTTCAGGACATGTCTCCAAAGGCAAAGGAAACAAAAGCGAAAATGAACTTTTGGGACCTCATCGAGAGAGTAGTCTTGAGAGAGGCAATGAACAGGGTGAAAGCAGAAGGTTCCCCTGACTGAGGTGCGTATTCAGTGTTAGAAAGGCAAACTCCTGGTCATATGTGCAAATCCTAGCCTTCACTTTATGAGATGGGGCTTTGCCCAGGCCTGCTAGTTTTCCTGTGGGCAGCTGAGATGAAGTGGAGAAGGATTAGTTAATTCAGAATGGTGAACAGAAGAATATTTTCCACATGATTCCCAGCCATCTGTGAGGCTAGTTTTGGTTTAATGGTAGAGAAGAAGCTTGGTTAAATGTAACTAATTATGTATCACATTATAAAAAATCTGTCTTATTCTTGATTCTTGGCCCTACTGGGCAACTTTAACAATCCAAACACTAGAGAACTGGTATGTGAAATGAAAATAAGCAATTGTCTCCACATGCTGTGCAAAGGTTCTTTGTAAAATTCATTGGCAGCTTTCTCTTTCATAGCAAGGACTAGAAAATTTTTCACCATCTTCTTCAATAAAATTTGGAAATGGGGCTTCCTGGCTCTTTAAATGTGAATAATTAAATATCTTCTTCATTATTAACTAAGCTTCATATATATTTAGTGACTGACAAGTATTTCATTGTGAAAACAGGAGAAATGGGATAATATGATCAAATCAAAAGTATACAAAAATCCTTCCCCCTTTCCTCCTTTCTCTTCTCTTTTTCTATTCGTATTCCTTTTCTTTGAATGGAGGAAGTTGGTGCTGATGGATAGAAAGCACAGTGGAGTTTTTTTTTATCAAGAAAGGATGTTGTATTTTGTCAAGTACTTTTCCTGCAATTATTGAGAGGATTATACGGTTCTTGTCCTTTTTTTTTCTTTTCTTAATTAAGATAGCACCACCATTTTTCACAGAGCAGGAACAAACAATCCTAAAATTTGTATGGAACCAGAAAAGACCCCGAAGAGCCAAATGGATGTTGAAAAAGAAAACCAAAGATGGGGGCATCACTTCAGGCTCTATTACAAAGCTATATTCATCAAGACAGTGTTGTACTGGCACAAAAACAGACAAATAGATCAATGGAACAGAATAGAGAACCCAAAAATGGACCTTCAAGTCTATGGTCAACTAATCTTTGACAGAGCAGGAAAGAATATGCAATGGAGAAAAGACAGTCTCTTCAACAAATGTCATCAGAAAAATCAGGTAGCCACATGCAGAAGAATGAAACTAGACCACTTTCTTACATCATACACAAAAATAAACTAAAAAGGGGGTGCCTGGGTGTCTCAGTGGGTTAAGCCTCTACTTTTTGCTCAGGTCATGATCTCAGGATCCTGGGATCGAGCCCCACATCGGGCTCTCTGCTCAGTGGGGAGCCTGCTTCCTCCTCTCTCTCTGCCGACCTCTCTGCCTACTTGTGATCTCTCTCTCTCCCTCTGTCAAATAAATAAATAAAATCTTAAAAAAATAAAAACTAAAAATGAATGAAAGACCTCAATGTGAGACAGGAATCCTGTCCTGCAGGAGAGGTGAACACAGGCAGCAACCTCTTTAACCTCAGTCACAGCAACTTCTTGTTAGATACATCTTCAAAGGCAAGGGAAACAAAAGCAAAAAATGAACTACCGGGACTTCATCAAGATAAAAAGCTTTTGCACAGTAAAAAAACCTAAAAGACAACCTGCAGAATGGGAGAAGATATTTGCAAATGTCTTATCAGAATAAGGGCTAGTATCCAAAATTTATAAAGAACTTATCAAACTTAACACCCCAAAACCAAAACATCCAGTCAAGAAATAGGCAGAAGACATGAACAGACATTTCTCCAAAGACACAAAAATGGCCAGCAGATACATGAAAAAATACTCCACATCACTCGGCACAAGTGATGAAACACAAATCAAAACCACAGTGAGATACCACCTAACCTCACACCAGTCAGAATGGCTAGAATGAACGGCGCAGGAAATAATAGCTCTTGGCAAGGATGTGGATAAAGAGGAACTCTATTACACTTTTGTTGGGAATGCAAACTGGTACAACCACTTTAGAAAACAATATGGAGTTTCCTCAAAAAGTTGAAAATAGAGAGCTACCCTATGACCTAGCAATTGCACCACTAAGGATTTATCCAAGGATAAAACCATAGTTATTGGAAGGGGCATGTGTACCCCAATATTTATAGCAGCAATGTCCACAAGAGCCAAAATATGGAAAAAGGCTAGATGTCCATTGACAGATGAATGGATAAAGAAGAGATGATAAATATACAATATGGAATATTACTCAACCATCAAAAAGAATGAAATCTTGCCATTTGCAATGACATCGATGGAACTAGAGGATATTATGCTAAGCGAAATATATCAGTCAGAGAAAGACAAATATCAGGTTATTTCACTCATTTGTGGAATTTAAGAAACAAAACAGATGAACATAGGGGAAGGGAAAGAAAGATAAAATAAGACTTAATCAAGAGGGAGACAAACCATAAGAGACTCTTAACCATAGGAAACAAACTGAAGGTTGTTGGAGAGGAGGTGGGTGGGGGCTAGTGTTACCTGAGTGATGGACATTAAGGAGGGCACCTGAAGTAATGAGCCCTGGGTGTTAGGCAACTGATGAATCCCAAACGCTACCTCTGAAACTAAATACACTATATGTAATTTTTTTTAAATTAAAAAAATAAAAAAGAAAATACAACAAGAAAAAAAAAGAAAGTACAATGGAAGGAAAGAAGAAAGGAAGGAGGGAGGGCCCCCTACTGAGAAAAAAGTAGGCCAGCTGCAGGAAATGCTTAATATCTAAGAGAATGAGACTTTCCCATCTTGTTTCAGGTTTCTAGTTCAGTTTAGCTACAAAAGCCCAAATAGGAAGATGATTTGGTACCTTTTCTGTGTGTTCTAGTCATGACTTTAAATACCATCTCTATGCTAACAACTCTCATATTTATATCTCTAGCTCATATTTCTCTTCCAAATTTCAGATATAACCCAAATCTTCATGGATATCTAGTACCTAACTTACATTCAACATATGCTGAATTTCTCTCTCTAAATCTGTTAGATTCATGCCCTCCCATAACTCATTTAATGAGAATTTCAAACTATCCATTCCATAGGCAAAAATAAATGGAGTCATTTTTTTAATATGCTTTTTTCTCTTTTAATCGTAACCCACATTCAAATTCTTAGAGAATCATGTTGGATCTACCTTAACAATATATCCAGAATCCAACTTTTCTGACCACTGCTGTTAATACCACTGTCTTTATCACCATTATCCCTCTTTTGGATTACTACAATCAATTCCCTATATCTCCATTGCCCTCTACCATCTATTCTCAAAATACTTGCCAGAGAGTTCCTCCTAACATGAAAGTCAGGTCAAGCAATGCCTCTTCTCAAAACCCTGTAATGGTTCCCATTTCCGTCAGAGTGAAAATCAGATTCTTTATAATGACCTACATGGCCCCACATGCTCTCAGCCCATCATCCAGCTACTTTTATGATCTCATCTGCTACTATCCTGCTGTCTCTTTTCCAACCAATCTACTTTCCTTGTTCTTCCTGAAACACTCTGGGCATGCTCCTACCTCAGGACCTTTGCATTGCCTGTGTCCGCTGCCTGAAATGCTCTTTCTTTAGATAATATGACTCATCTTCTCATCTCTATCAAGTAAATGTCACCTTTTCTAGAAATAAATCATTTAAATGGCAACTCTACCCTCCTCTAGCACTTTCTTATTTCACTTTACATTTTTTCCCCATACAATTCTTCACTTTCCAACACGCAAATGACTTATTTATTACATTCACAGTTTTATTATTTGTTTCCACCAGCTGGACCATAAATTCTATCAGAACAGGAATTTTTCTTTTGTTCACTGCTTTAATTCCCAGTGCTAAGAATGGTGCCTGACACATAGCACATGATCAAATGTTAAATAAATAAAAGTGAAAATAAGTCAGGTATTGTCTAAAGAGAATTGAGAATTCCATAGTAGACATCTGGAACCAAGGAGCAGCTGATGGAGAACTTCCTGCTTCTCTATGGCAGAGAAATACCTTCTAAATCACCAGCATTGTGTACTACATTACAATTTAAAAATAAGTGTTGAATCACTATATTGTATATCTGAAACTAATATACTATATATTAGTATATAAACTAATATACTAATATACTAATAAACTATATACAGTGTATATATTACACTGTATGTTAACTAATAGGAATTTAAATAAGAACTTGAAAAAACAAAGAGAAAAAAATAAATGGTTAGTAAATGATTGTGGAATAAAGTTAGGCTCCACAGGTGATAGAAAACTACTGATGTCCTTGAAAAGAAAGGCCTAATGCAAAAAAGCATTTATGAGAACATAATCCTGTCAATCTCTTGTAGTAAAGAATGAAGAAAAAACACAAAGTTCATTAAAGGAAATTCTGTCTCCAATTGTATCTGAGTTTAGCTTTCTTTTGATGACCTGGTCAACATGCACTTTTATAATAACTTGTCACAAGTCAAAACCAAAACCAGCAACAAACAAATAAACAAACAAATAAAAAGCATACTGATTAATTCCATTTATAGGAAATCCTGATAAAGGCAACACTATATATATACAAACAGAGGTGAATGCCAGGAGTTTGGGATAGGAGAAAAGTCTGACTACAAAGGGTATTAGAATCGGTCTGTTTTCTATTTGTAGTGGTGGTTACAAAATCTCTGTATTTGTTAAAACTCATAGAACTATACACCAGAAAAAGTGAATACCACTGTATGTAAATTTTTTAAATAACATTCCCCATTTACAAGATACTGCTGATGCTCTGCTAAAATCTAAGCTGTAAGGCTACACAACCATAAATTTGAGAGAAAGTGGAAACTTAATGGTCCCTGGGCTCCTTATGATGTTTGCATTGAACATCTTTAGACAACCAGGGAGTGCTCCTCTGGGTCCAGATATTTACATTTGTCCAGTCATGCACTATTTGGCAGTGAAAGGTTCTGGATATGTGTTGCTCTAAGGTGTCGTTTATTAAAGCCTCCCTGGCCTGTCACTTCCACATTTGTGTTGTCAGCTACCAAACAGGAGACCTACACAAAAGTCACACCTATGGGTCTTTGTTTTCACAATAGGCCTGCTGATCTAATAACTTTGTGAGACTAGATCTGCTTTCCCTTTTCAAGACTTTAGCTCTTCGTGAGTTAGATGACTCACACAGGAAAACATTTTCGTGAAGTAGCATTCAGTCCTTGGATTACTGGTTTAAAGAATGAGCTTCTTTCTGGTTTTTACTATCCCTACCCCACCATCACCTTGTATTTTTGTTTTACTT
Source organism: Procyon lotor (assembly GCA_028646535.1). Taxonomy (NCBI): domain Eukaryota; kingdom Metazoa; phylum Chordata; class Mammalia; order Carnivora; family Procyonidae; genus Procyon; species Procyon lotor. Next base: position 63,089 of record JAQQSY010000029.1, read on the forward strand.
TAATCCCCAGTTCAGAGGATGTATTGTTTACATTCAAGTAAACTCCACCTTGGAAATTTTATTTTATTTTATTTATTTTTAAAGATTTTATTTATTTATTCATGAGAGACAGAGAGGCAGACCCAGAGGGAAAAGCAGGCTTTTCCTGAGCAGGGAGCCCAATGCGGGACTTGAACCCAGGATCCTGGGATCATGAACTGAGCCGAAGGCAAAGGCTTAACCATCTGAGCCACCCAGGCGCCCCACCTTGGAAATTTTAAAGTTATCATATCAATTATTTTGATAATGCCTTATCTTTAATAAGTATCTTACAGTTCACCATATGCTTTTATCTGTGTGGCATCTTTTAATTTTTATTATAATCAAGTTCATAGGCAGGAAGTATCATTTCTAGTTTAAAAATTAGGACAGAGACTCAAAGTGGTTAAGTAACTTTCTCGAGGTCACATGGCCCATCAGAGGCAGGGCAGGGACTAGATTCCTGTTATGTGTGAGGGATCACTTAATTCTCATTTGTCTTACAAAAAAATGAATTCTCACACCATTTGATGCCACTCTGAAACCTATCAGCATATAATCATGTTCTTTCTAAACTTGTCCTTTAAAAGACCTTGAGTACTAAATTATATAGACATTTGACTTGAATATCCTATGAAACTCCATGTGCAATTCAACTTACAACACTGCGTTTGCATTACGTCCACTACCAAGGCCCCCTCTCGTAAGTGCACCTTAGTATCTCCTAGTCACCCATATATCACTTATTTTCTAAGTTGCCTTGTAGAATTTTTACAGATTGCATAATTTTATTTTTATTTTATTTTTTTTTATTGCATAATTTTAAATCAACATGACATGACAACTATGGTTCCTGCCAGTTTTTAGGTGCCTGTTCTTGGCACATATCTTTGACACGCTGTGAAGTATTAGCTTGGGAAGCTTAAAAGCCAAGCAAATTCATCAATAACAGGGTGACTCTTTTTGGAAAGTGCAGACTGTATTAGAGCCTTGGGTCTCCCACTGGCCCCTTGGAGACCCTGCCGTGCAGAGAAGGCAATCCTGTCATGGGCAGGTCTTCTAATAGGTAGGGCGGTGGTACTGCACCTCAGGCCCATGCTCCAAATTCAAGCCACAACTATTACTTGCCATTTTCCAATTATACTGCATTTTAGCCTTTGCATAGACTGTTCCCTCTGCCTGGATTACTTTTCTCTCACTTGTGCTAGGGTCTTGGCAGACACTGCCATTTACCTTTATGGGGGTCTGCAGAAGTGGGAAGTACTATACCATGTGCTATGTATAATGACAGTCAGTGGAGCACCCAGGCATGTCCACCAAAAATTTCTAATCTGACTGCCCTCACCCCTCTTAACTCCCTTTCCCTGGGCCCTGTTTGCTGCCACGACAGCCATTTTTTTGGATCCTGGTTTTGTACTAAATCAAACCCCTGCTAACTCTGTCCGTTATTCGGACATGGACATTTCCCAGATACCAACTTTAATCCTTCAAAGTTGGTTCAAATACCACCACTCCCACCCTCCCACCCTAGCAGAAGCCCCCTTCTGTCTACCCCCGGTGGGGAGAAGAATCAGCCGTTCTACCTCGTGTCCTGTGACCATCTGCATAAGCCCTCACGGCACTCTTACCTCAGTCCTTAGTTACCTTAGTCCTTGTAACCCTGCTGGAAGGTGAGGTTCTAAGGGTAGGAGCTGTGTTGTATTTATCTGTGTTTTTACTACATATCCAGGACAGTACCTGGTGCTTAGTAAATTCTCAATAAATGCTTCTTACTTCACTAAATAAACATAATTTTACTGCTTCTTAAGAGGGTTTTATGCATATTGATATAATAGAGCGATAAACTAAAATCTAAAACCAAAAAACTCTAATAAAGTAAAAATGCTGACTCTAAAAACAGGATGAATGGAACAGTTTCATTCTAGAAAACTCTCTATCAGAATTCATTCCTAACCTTTGGTTAGATATTTGAGCCACCCTAGTCTACACAGTGATTTTTCCCTTGAAACAATCTGGTCCAAAGGGCAATAGTTCCTGTCCTTGCACCGATAAAACTCACCAGAGTCCATCTTGACTGGTTATCCAGTTAGTGTGTGTTTGTGTATATGTCAGTGTGTGTGTGTGTGTGTGTGTGTGTGTGTGTGTGCAGATATTGTGCCAAACCCATTATTTGAAAAATATACATTTCCCAAGAATTTCAAATGTTATTGGCAATCTTGATATATGTAAGAAAAGAGAGCTTTATCCTCAGTGTATTCTGTGTTTTACATGTGGACATCTGATACTACCTTAGCAGGTTCTGTGGGGTCTCTCTCTGGACATATATTTTCTTAGCTTTATTTTCATAACATAAAGCATCATTCCTAGACAGTGAAACATTAAAAATGCAAGTGATATTCAATTATAGGAAAGCTGTCTCTCCATCCTAAAACAAGTCTCTCTCTCTTTTAAAAGCTCATTCAACAAATATGTGTTAAGGTGTTTTATCTTAAATTTGATCTAACTCAATTCAAATAATGAGAATGCAGTAAAATTATGGGAAAGGAACACATAAACTATGTTGGTTGTCCAGATTTATTTTCCTTTAGATATTCAATTTGCTTTAAAAGAATTGAATTCATTTGCCATGTTCTCTTTGGGAAGCATTGTGAGAAGTATAATTTAGAACTACTCTCTTTTTTGCATGATCTCTGCAAGACATAAAGGGGGCTCACAATGCATGTTTCTACTATAATGAGGGCTCTATTCTGTTTGCTTCTATGTGAATTGCTCCTTCAAAGAGAAAGTTAAAAACTATGAGTCAACATGCTCCCAGGACCTAAACTACTCCTAAGGAGTAAATTGTGCCTATTTGGATGCTTAACTCTTTCAGACCCTAAGACACATTTTCTTTTTTTTTTTTTTTAAAGATTTTATTTATTTGACAGAGAGAAACACAGTGAGAGAGGGAACACAAGCAGAGGGAATGGTAGTGGGAGAAGAAGGCATCCTGCAGAGCAGAGAGCCCGATGCGGGGCTCGATCCCAGGCCCCTGGGATCTGACCTGGGCCGAAGGCAGACGCTTAATGACTGAGCCACCCAGGTGCCCCTGACACATTTTCTTTTAAAGTTGCTAACTGCTCAAGAAACTTGATTCTATTGTCAAAGTTGTCTAATTAGCTAATTGGGGGGGGGTAGGTAAGCTCACAATCTCTTCAGTCTAATTTTTTCCATATTAAAATACCTAATTTTGACTCTAGGGAATCAAAAATTTTGTCAGGTTTCTCTGTCTACTACTTTCCAGATAGAAGTAGCAACAGGGCTTGCTAAATAGCAACAACTACCCTCCAAAACAAAACAAAAAATGGCCACCAAAGCCTGAACAGTCTGATGGACTTAATTAAGGTTTCATTATAAAAGAGAAGGCAGACTGGCATGGCCAAAAGGACACATGTTTCAGTGAGTATGTTGGGATTCTTTCATTGCCTACAAAAACATATTCCAGGGGTAGCACAGGACTAAACAATAAAGTACTCAACTCTGAGAGGAATTTTTTTTGAAGAACAGACTGGCCTTCAAAGAATTCTGAATTAAACTACTCTCAGTTTCTAAAATAAGCAGTGAAAAAAAATGACTCGTGAAGCAGGAGTAAAAAGAGTAGTACTATCACAAGGTTTGTAATCTCCCTAAAGAAATTCTAGTTTAAATCGTCCAGATCAAATTTATCCTCATCAGGAGAAATACGGTAAGGTGGGAAATGGCAGAGATTTGGTAACATGGTGGGTGGGGAGAAAGGTGTTGGTGGGTAGGTTGGAGGAGGAGGGGCCAGGACATATTAAGAGTAGGGGATAGAGAAATTCTTTCTCCAAGAAACTACATATAATTTTGAATGCAGGATAAATACAGAGTACCAGAAGCACAATAGGTGTTTATCAAGTTTCTGTTTCATGCATCTGAGGAAATTGATTTTCAGATTTCTGAGCACACAGCTATCTCATCTTATACAGTGTCACTTTCTTGTGCACTAATGACTAAGACAGATATCCCCAGCCCTGGCTGTTTTGATCTAGTCATTTCCTTGTTTTTGATCTGACACAGTAATGGTTTTGGGGGGTTCAATGCAAGAGAGACACTATATTGGAATGAGTGTCATTGATTTATGCCCTCTGACAGACTTCCAGGGAGTAAATTATGAGGTCCCTTTACATCCTTACCGAGGACTTGTTCAGTTTATTTAAACACTTCCCCAGTAAATCCAGGGAAGTGGATGTGTGGGCTTGTATGCCTGTATGTATGTATAAAAGCATCTAATCCACACTGTCCAGTCTGGATTGTTACAATGTCTGCAGGGCAGGACAACTCCACAGAGCTGAAGCTATGATCCAAAACTAACCGGTAGGCTGGATACAACTGTAGCAGATCTAGCAGATTTGGCAAAGGTTTTTATCAATAAACAGAGACAAAAGCACAATCCATTCTTAGGAAGCAATGGATTCAGGCTTGCCAATCTGTTTACAGTTAGCATGTCTTCAGGACAGAAAAGGCAAGCTCTTCCGATAAAATACATTTCTTCCTGTGGTTCCTTTCTTTAAATATTGCCCTGAAGAATCAAAACAGCCTTATTTTCCTGCCTAACATAGTTCTAGTACTAGATGTAAATAAATGCTACAAGTTCAATTCTTATAAATAGCTATTGTATTTAGCATGCATAAAGTTTTAAAATGCTAGCCCTATAGTTCTTTTAGTATAGTTTTCCCCTTTTTCCCACCAGAGTTGAAAGCAAGGGTCACCCTGGCCTCAATATTATTTCTTTAATTTTAAGTCACTATTTTTTTTTTTTTTTTAATGGAGAGAGAGACAGCAAGAGAAGGAATACAAGAAGGGGCAGTGGGAGAGGGAGAACAGGCTTCCCACCTAGCAGGGAGCCCGATGCGGGGGGGTGGGGGGTGGGGGGGGGATCGATGCAGGGCTCCATGCGGGGCTCCATCCCAGAACCCTGGGATCATGGCCTGAGCCAAAGGCAGACGCTTAACAACTGAGCCACCCAAGAGTCCCAATTTTAAGTCACTATTAAGCCATTTTCACACATGCTCTTTCCTCAGGAGAAAAACACTTTACATTCTTCAAACTTTTAATAAGAAGAATGTTATAGAAGTCTAGTTTATAAAATTTAAAGCATGAAATGGAGTTTTTTTCTTTCCTGAAATAGCCATTGAGAAATTCCAGAAGCATCTTTCTGAAAGACAATATGCACTGCCTCTCTTCATAATATTCAGGGGAAAACTCCTATGAATTAATGCAGTGATAAGTACTGCAGATATAGCCTCTAGATATATAGTTGCATGATGTTTCTAATTAGATGCAGCAAGATTCTCAAACACAAAACTATTTTATATTAAGAGCTAAAATTAGAATAACTTGTATTAAAGGTTATACTAACTGTAACATCAACCCATTGCCATTGTGTATTTTCAGTAAAAGCTGACTAAATTTATTTTTTTAGAAAGTAATGAAATTATGGAGTGAATCTAGTTGAAATAACAGATTTGTTTTTAGTGTTGTAAGTCAGTGAGTAGCAGAGTTTTTCATTCAATTTTGCTGTTTTTTAGAAGTTCATGGGAAATGAAAACAAATAAAAATTTAAAATAACTTTAGTGCTAACAGTTGGTTCTCATAAAATTCAATTCACTGGGAAACGAAACAATTTGTAACTTTTAGATTCATTGTTAAACTAGTAAAAGTTATCCTAAATTAAATCAATGAAGTATCCAACAAATATTTATTGAATACCCCCTTTGTATACAGCAGAGTAGAAGGTGGTATTTAATAGAATTGATGTTGTATCACTTCTGAATCAAAATTTACTTCAGATTCCCCATTTGGTTTTAGTTTACTAGACAGAAGATAAATAAAATACATTTGGATGGAGAATCTATTCTCATTTACCACGAAGACTGCCTTGATGAAGTAAATGCTAAAATATCTGTACTTAAGATCTCTAACTTTGTATCAGTTAATTAAAATCTGTATACGCTCAGCTCTGTAGAGCTGTAAGTGCAGGAAGGTCTCAGGAACTGTTCACAGGGTTTTGTTTGTTTTGTTTGTTGTTGTTGTTATTATTTTGACAAGTATTTTTCCCATTTTGACAACCCTGAAAATCTGAATACCACTATCAAACTATATTATGAGCCATCGTTTAACGATTATCTACTACAGGGGTGCCTGAGTGGCTCAGTCAGTTAAGCAGCTGCCTTCAGGTCAGGTCATAATTCCAGGGTCCTGGAATCGAGTCCCACACAGGGGTCCCTGCTCAGTGGGGAACCTGCTTCTCCTTCTCCCTCTGCCTGTTGCTACCCCTACTTGTGTGCACTCTCTTTCTCTATCAAATAAATAAATAAAATCTTAAAAATAATGATTACCTACTACATGGCTATCACTGTGCTACACACATCCTATTACCCAGCAACCCTACTCCTAGGATTTACTTGATAGAAATTCATGTGTACGTGCAGCAAGAGACATGGAATGTTCATAGCAGCACTTTTTGTGACTATGCAAATGCCATCTACAGTAGAATAGGTAAATCATACATATTTATACATAAAATTTGCAGGAGATGTGCTTTATATGCTATTATTACTCAATAATCTTCAAAACTCTGCAAGTACTATTATTCTGTTTTAAAGCAAGTGGAAGTTCGGAAAGCTGAACTGATTTGTCTAAAAGTATTCATCTAGTAAGTATTGCATCCAAATAAAGCTGCTCAGATTTCCAAAGTCCAGGCTCTCAATTGTATCCCATGACTGCTGCCACTATTAAGTGACTGCTGCCATTCACTAAGCACTTTGGCTTGACTCTTAGATGCTTTACATATATCATTGCATTTAATGCCATCTCATTTTAATCTAATAATAACTGTACAAAGTTAGGAAACTGAAACTCAGAGAAACAAGAAAGTGGGGAAGTTAAGATTAAAACCCAGCTCCTCTCAGTCTCAAAGCTCACATTTGTTCTGTAGTGACACAATATCTCATATAGTTTAAGTTACCTTTGTTTTTCTTTAAATAAATTTATGAAGCTAATGGTGAAAATATTTCACGTGCAAAATTAGTGATTGTGTGGTAAAAAATTTTTTATTGTTTTGTAGTTATTTATCCTAAAATGTAAAATTAGGTCTATTAAACTTGATAGTCTATTTTGGTTTTCCCCCCTCCCTTTTAATTAAAAATGTTGATGGTGAAAAGAATAACTGGAGAAAATTAGTATTTTCCTTACAATGAACTTAATATCTTAAATGTTTATTTTCAAAATAAGACTACCTGATGTTGGGGTGCCTGGGTGGCTCAGTGGTTAAGCCTCTGCCTTCGGCTCAGGTCATGATCCCAGGGTCCTAGGATCGAGCCCCGCATCGGGCTCTCTGCTCA
>JAQQSY010000029.1:70609-84688 GCA_028646535.1 Procyon lotor
AAAAAAAAAAAAGACTACCTGATGTTTTTATCTGGAATTTGTTGGAAAAAATGATGAATATTTTCAACGTTATTTTTATGTTATGCTTTAAAAAATCCATACATTGATTAAGAGAAAGTATCTTATACAAAGATATTTTAAAAATGTTAAAATATACTGATAAAGAGGGGCTTCTGGGTGGCTCAGTTGTGTAAGTGTGTGTCTTTCATTCAGGTCATGATCCCAGAGTCCTGGGATAGAGCCCCTATCAGGCTCCCTGCTCAGTGGGGCACTTGCTTCTCCCTCTCCCTCTGCTGCTCCACCTGCTTGTGCGTGCACAGTTTCTCATTCTCTCAAACAAACAAAAAATTTTTAAAACAAACAAACAAACAAATAACATATAATTACATATGATTGTAAGGGCATATAGGTCATAACTCAATGTTAATAAGAGCAAGAATAGTTTTAATAGTGATGCCTCACATTTTCTCAACCTTTATCCATGCCAGGCACTGGAGTGAGCACTTGACATACATTAGCTCCCTTCATTCGTAGAACAACCCCACTGATTGACATTACTGCTACTACTTTTTTCAAGATGAGCAAGAAGATTCTAAAGAACTTACTCAAGGTTACAGAATCAATAAAAAGCAGAACCAAATTGATACCCAGTTCTGTATGACTGCACTGAGGGATTCTTGGCCATTTCTTAATGTAGAACAATACTTGCAGAGTTAGATTAGTGAAGTACATATAAAACTCTCTATCTCTATCTTCACTTACACTTGAAAATATGAACATTTTCTCCACAATATGGGTGAAAACACTGGTGAAAAATAAATGAGCTTCTGGAAATTTGGTTAGCACACCAATCATTGCCAATCTTGAAAACTACAGCTCTGAGCATGACTGTTATCTTTGCAGTAAAAAAGATAGCATTCATTTAAATAAAATAGAAGGTTCTTGCTCTATAATATCCCAATTCCACGACAGTCACCTGTCATTAACTCAGCACGTAACTCTTTCATTCAGGCTGAATAATGTTCTGGAAAAGGCAGCCAGACTACTTAAACATTCATATCTATACTGGGTAGGAATTTATTTTTTCAACCACTGAGCACTCATTCCTTATGGACAAAAAGAGTAAGATATGAATGAAATATGTATTGAGGAAGGAACTATTTCCCCAGGACAGTTCAAAATAGGTGGAAAGCACCATAGTAATTTCCTTGCAATTGCATAGTTCCTTTGCTTATTAAATTTTGAAGAGGTTATCAATTTGGAATATAACCTAAAGAGTTTATGTTTCATAATTTTACTTTATTGCTGAAATATTTATGCAAATATTCAGTGTAGGAAGATGCTGCCAGATGGAAATGCAATAGTTGTGGAATTCTTCCTGGCATTTCCGACAGAATATATAATACTGAATCGCTTTATGCTAATGTTTTGCAATGGAATACATATTTTATAGCTACTTTGAAATGCAAATTTAAAAGATCTGTACACTTTAGAAATCATGCCAATGCAAAGTAAACTAATATAAAAAGTAGGAGTTAGATAGATAAATTACAGCAGTGTCATATCAACTGCATTTTGGTAAAAGTAATGAGCCATGTCTTTATAGCCTTTGTGTAAATACATTTTAATATTTAGAAGTAAAGCAGCGTTTTGGCAAGATTAGTGTTAACTAACCTCAAGATACATGTGACATCTGTCAAATATCTGACTTCTAATCTACAAGGTACACTTAAAGATACTTAACTTTCCTACTCCCCCTTCTCACACTATTGACATCATTGACAAATTCCGTGATGTGGGGTGTGTGGTATCTTGGCTGCATCCAAAATTCAATGGAAAATTTAAGGCATGTGTCACAAATGAACTTGAGTTATAAGAGGATTAAATTTTTATTATTATTGAAAATCTTTAAGTCTGAAATTTATTGAGTTTCTATTACTTGTCAATCAATTTTATCTCACTATGTTATAACACCTTTAAGAACTAATACAATATCTTAACCCTGTTGTTTCCCAAAATTGTGGTCAGAAGCTCAGTGTTTAAATACCAAAACATTCTTTAAAAGAAACCAGAAAGAACAATCTTCTCAATGACTTCATTAAACAATTTCCTCTTTTCAAATTGGGATATATTTTATCACAGAATTTTAAATAAAATGACACCTTGTTCTGAAAGTTTTGGTTGTTTTTGACAATGCCTTCAATTTACACCCTCATTTTTAAAGCTATTTTGAACATGACTCAGGAACTGAATCTAGGCAAGAAAAAGGAAACTTTGAGTATCTCATGAATGATTAAAATTATAAATGGTTAAAATAACTATTTAGGTTCATTTAAGATCCCAAAATACCTGGACCATTTTCTCTTTTGCTTCATTCCTCCTTAGTCTCACGGAGGATATTAAAATACAAACAATATCAATGCCATGGGACCTTTTTTGCACAGTAGAATATTCAAATCCAAGAAAAGCAATTTTTGTGAATTCACTACTAATAAAACATATTACGCTATTTGACCATTACAAATTGTCTTAATTGTCATTATTCCATTCATTCCTTACAATTATTATGGGAGGTAGTTTGTTTTCAGTTAGGGAAATAGACTCCTAGAAGTTAATTAGTTCACCCAAGTCAAATCCAGGGAATGCTACTGCTAGTTTCTTCTGATACTTAAACTTTGATAATTTAGGCTTGGCTTAAGTATACTGCAACTGTGAATTAGAATGCTTCAGTGTTAGTTTCATTCTGCCACTCTAACCAGGGAGAAATTCTTTAGAACAACTACTATCCTGTGGTCTACCTTGTTTTCTCTCAGTGTAATCTATACAGATAGAACTATACTTACTATAGTCTAGTATAGTGTACTAAATGCAGTACTATCATATGGTAATATATATACTTACTACAAAAATATATACTTACTACAGTAAGTAGTGTGGAACATGTGAATATTTGAATTTGTGAAGGACAGAGCTTGTGAGGAATTCAGATGGTCATGAAGCCAGTGAGGTATAAGTCTTTGGAAAAGGTAAGGGAGGAACAGTATTATTCCTCCATCCTCCTTTACCTGAACCCCTGTGAGGGAAACCCTGTCCAGTAGTATTTCTTGGCTCTGAGGCCTGGCACTCAAATGTGATCCTGTATTTGCAAACTTAAATCTGATATTGCAGGGGTTGCATTTATTAACAGAAACACTAGTACATGCATTAAAGTTTTACACAAAAATCTTACTCATGCCATTAGAATTCTCAGGTGAATATTTGTATGACACATTCACTAATACCAATGACTATGCCCCTATATACCGACTTACCTCATTTAGAAAGAGTTGCTGTAGATGGTTATTTTTTATAAAAAAAAATTGCTATTCTCTACAATGCACAAACCCAAGCTAATCAAAAATGAATCATGTGGCTCCCAACACATTTGAGGTAAATTAGGAATCACCATCTGGCAGAGAGCTTCTCTTCTTAAAATTGCTCTCTCCTTTTTTAATTAAAATGTGTTTTAATTAAAAATAGACATGTCAAGAAGCACTGTATATCAATTACATGACTGACAATATGCTTTCATTTTTTTTCTAAAACATATGAACCAGAAATGGGATGTCATGGTTTCTCTCAAGAGAAACCATAAAATCATAAAATATAAAAGGAGAGAGATAGTTAGAGAGAGAGGGAGAGAGAGTTGCAACTAGAAGCCATTTCAGCTTTATCAAAATCCAACCAAATCTTTTCTTTAGTGTTTTCTTGCTTAAAGAAAACATTGGAACGGTGTTTATCCCTCATTTTTTGATGCAGCTAATAGTGTTTTTCATTCACTCTATATCATCAGTGGTTTCAGAAAATTTCTCAAATGTTCTTAGCCAGCGTCCTCTTAAGTGACCCGGGATCTTCTATGACCTAACCTCATTGCCTAGGCCCTCCTTTATCCTGTTCCTGTCCATGCTCCTTTTCTGATCGACTCAAAGAAATAGGAGACTTCTTTTGTGTAGTCAGAGGTACAAAGGGTGAGGGTGATGGATGGGGGTCTAGAAAGAAGCAGAAGGAAGAGAGAACAAAAAACCACAGCAAGGATCAAAGGTAGCACACACACACACACACACACACACACATGCACACACGCACGCACGCACACACGGGGTGTGTAAGTGAAAGATAGTGAGTGAGAGAGAGGTAGGACAGAGACAGAGGCAAAGAGAGAATGCTTTCAAATAAATTGGATCTTCAATCCATAAGACTGGCATTTGAACCTTCCTACCATTGTCTTAGGCAGTCCCAGGGTAATTCCTTCAGGACACCCAGTTCCAAACGCGTAAAGGTAAAATATTAATGATCATAATGAGACATACTTAGCTATAGTCAAATAATTTTTAGTTTGGATTGATTTTCCCAACTGCTACAATTATTCTGTAACACTGTAATTTTCTCTCTTTAAAAATCTGTTTCCAGTATTTGGCTTTGTTTTTAAATTTGTTTTTATCATTTTTCCTTCCTTTATATCACTACAATTTAATATTTTTCTTAAATAGACTTGTTTATTTTAGAATAGTTTATATTTGCAGAAAGATTATAAAGGTAGTATGGAGTTCCCATATATCTCACACTCAGTTTTCTTAATATTAACATCTTACACTAGTACGGTATATTTGTCACATTAATAAATGAACATGGATACATTATTATTAGCTAAAATTTATATTTTATGCATATTTTCCTAGTTTTTACCCAATATACTTTTTTTCTGCTTCAGTGTCTTATCCAGGATGCAACATTACGGCTAATTGTCATATCTCTTGAAGCTCCTTTTGGCTGTGACAGTTTTTCAGACCTTCCTTATTTTTGATGATCTTGACAGTTTTGAGAGGTACTGGTCAAGTATTTCATTAAATGTCCCTCTATTGTAACATTACTGATGTTTATCTGTGGTTGTGTCTTTTGGGAAGGATATCACAGACATATCAACAAGACTGACTGCTCTTTAGGTTAGTCTTAACCACCAGGTTGAGGTAGTGTTTGTCAGATTTCTCCACTGTAAAGTTACTCCTCCCTCCCTTTGTCCCCCCATCTTTTTCATACTTTTCCCTTTACTAGAGAATGGCATTAGAAACCGAGATGAAACTCAACTTTTGTTTATGTATATATGTGTTTTTAGACAACCTACTCTGCTTTAAAATAATTTTGAAGTCAGTTAAGCATCTGCCTTCAGCTCAGGTCATGATCCCAGGTTCTTGGGATCCAGCCCCACATTGGGCTCCCTGATCAGTGGGGAGCCTGCTTCTTCCTCTCTCTTTGCCCCTCTCCCCCATTCGTGCTCTCTCTCTTGCTCTCTCAAATAAATAAATAAAAAATATACAAATATTTTAAAGATTTTATTTATTTCTATATTTATATTCTATATTTATTCTATAATAATAAAGAATATAAAAATAAAATTTTTTATATTATAAAAATATTTTTATTTGACAGAGAGAGATCACAAGTAGGTAGAGAGGCAGACAGAGAGAGAGGGGGAAGCAGGCTCCCTGCTGAGCAGAGAGCCCAATGCAGGGCTCGATCCCAGGATCCTGAGATCGCAACCTGAGCCAAAGGCAGAGGCTTTAACCCACTGAGACACCCAGGTGCCCCTAAATAAGTAACATCCTAAAAAAATAATGTTAAAGGCTTACTAGAGTCATTTTCCAAATAGCAGCAGATCTTTTTTTTTTTAATGTTTTTTTTTTTTTAAAGATTTTATTTATTTGACAGAGAGAAACACAGCGAGAGAGGGAACACAAGCAGAGGGAATGGTAGCAGGAGAAGCAGGCTCCCTGCAGAGCAGAGAGCCCGATGTGGGGCTCGATCCCAGGACCCTGGGATCATGACCTGAGCTGAAGGCAGACGCTTAATGACTGAGCCACCCAGGCGCCCCAGATCTATTATTTAAAAATTAAAGAACTGATAAAAACATTTAAATTTTATCCATAAAACAGAAACTCCAGTTGATAATTATATACTTCAATTGCCATTCTACATAGGACCTGTGATACATACACACCTTCATTGCATAGACTTAACATGTGCATTGTTGATAATAACAAAGGAAAGCATTCTACCCGTAGCACTGCACAAGCAGTATGTGATAGACTGAAATTGTTATAGAAATATCCTCTTTAAACAGATTGTGGTCACGAGATGGGGAAGGAGCTGTGGTCAGAGACAAGGGCAAGAAACAGACTAACACACAGGGAAGTAAATGGAGAAAACAAATCCCCACTGCAGTTAGCTGGGAAAACAAGAGGGGCTATATTTCATGAGTTCTTGCAACCAATGGGGCTTAATGTCTGGAATTCTAAAGGTCAGCAGGCTTGGCTCAGGGAGAGCTCAGAGATGTTGGTGCTCCTCTGTCAAACAGCCCATGAACATACAGTGTAGAAACAGAGACTTGAAAAGCACCTGGGGCTCACAATGGGGAGGTTATTTGCTCATCTCACAGCATGTCCCAGAAAGGCAGCATTCACAGAAAAACCCCTCCTGGAAAAAAGGGAATGGCAGGGGCCATTTCCCTCCTCCAATCCCTCAGGATAAACATAGAGCCACCTGCAGTACTAGCAAAGTGCTGACACTTTCACTACCTAACTTGCTTACACCGAGCCCTTCTCCTGACCCTCCTATGGAACGACCCTTCAGAGTCACGCCTGCCTTAGTCTCAGCACAGGGCGCCCCTCTCCCAGGAGACTGGCCCAAATCCCTGCTCACGACATGTTTCTCAACCCAAGAGTCGTGCAGGGCCAGAGTTCTGGCAGCAGTGGTGACAGGTCTCATTTCACAAGCAGACCAGGGCACACCTAGTTAAAACTCGCCATATTCAGGCCAGAAACCAAATACTGCCCACAGAAGGCAATAAAGAGTCTCTGCAGACACCTAGCCTAATAGATAAAGCAGCCAGGTCACAATAGCAGAGCACAAAGAGCATACTTTGGAGGCTCTCCCTGAGATGCCAGTCCCTGGAGAACAGGGAACACTACACTCTAAGACCTCTTCTCCATAAGGCCATTATCCTCAATAACAGAAGTACCTGACTTTCCTAACATCCAGAAACATTCAAAAAGACTTAGAAAAAATGAGAAGACAGAAGCATTTGTCCCAAATGAAAGAACAGGACAATGTCATGGCCAGAGATCTAAGTGAAACAGATGTAAGTAACATGCCTCATAAGGATACTCAGTGGACTTGAGAAAACAGTGGAGGACATCAGTGAGACCCTTAACACAGAGATAAGGAATAACATAGCAGAGGGCTCAATAAATGAAATGAGAAACATCCTTGATAGAATGAACAAAGGCTGGAAGAAGCAGAGGAATGAATTAATGTCTAGAAGACAAAGTAATGAGAGTAATCAAGTGGTACAAGAGAGAAAAAAAGAATTATACAAAACAAGAATAGATTTAGGAAACCCAGTGACTCTATTGAACGTAATAACATTCTCATTATAGAGTCACAGAAGGAAAAAAAAAGAGGCAAAGGAGGTAGAAAATTTATTTGAAGAGATAATATCTGAACACTTCCCTAATTTGGGGAAGAAAACAGATAATCTAAATCCAAGAGGCACAAAGAACCCCTAGCAAAATCAACAAAAGCAGATCTGCACAAGACATATTATAATTAAAATGGAAAAATATAGTGATAAAGAGGGGCACCTGGGTGGCTCAGTTGGTTAAGCATCTGCTTTCAGCTCAGGTCATGATCCCAGGGTCCTGGGATAGAGCCCCACATCGACTCCCAGCTTAGTGGGGAACCTATCTCTCCCTTTCCCTCTGCTGCTTCCCCTGCTTGTGCTCTCTCTCTCTCTCTCTCTTTTCCTCACAAAAATTAAAATCTTAAAAATATATAGTGCTAAAGAAAAAAAATTTAAAACAGCAAGACAAAAGAAGACAGTTACATACAAGAGAAATCTCATAAGTCTACGTAATCCCAGGGGACTTCTCAGTAGAAACTTTTTAAGCCAGAGGCAGGGCCATGATATATTCAAAGTGCTGGATGAGAAAAAAAAAAAAAAAAACCCTGCAGCCAAGAATACTTAGTCCAGCAAGGGTATAATTCAGAATAGAAGGAGAGATATAGAATTTCCCATACAAACAAAAACTAAAGGAATTCATGACCACTAAATCAGCCCTGCAAGAAACATTAAAGGGGACACAGAGTAGAAAGGAAAGACCAAAGGTGACAGTATGAAGGTAGGAAACACAAAAGCAGTAAAAATAAATATTTTTGTAAAATATCAGGCAAGTAACTCACAAAATTAAAGGATGTAAAATATGACACCATATACCTAAATGTGGGAAAGAGAGGGGTAAAGAATGGGTTCAAATTTACATAACCAACAATTTAATATAGACTGCTATATGCAAAAGGTGTTATATACAAACCTAATGGTAACCACAGATGAAAAACCACTAAAATATGCAAAGACTAAAGAGACAGACATCCAAATATGCTGTTGTCATATTGTCATGTCATGAAACAGAAAAAGACAAGAAAGGATCAGAGAAAATCTTCAGTAACAATGACAAAACAGGTTAAAAAAAAGGCAATAAATACACATGTATCAATTGTTACTTTGAATGTAAATGGAATAAACACTTCAATGAAAAGACATAGGGTGACAGAATGGATGCAAAAAAAAAAAAAATGGACTCATCTGTCTGCTGCTTACAAGAGATTCATTTTAGACCTAAAGAAACTTGAAAATTGGAAGTGAGGGGATGGAGAAATATTTACTATGCAAATGAATGGTAAAAGAAAGCCCAAACAGAAATACTTAAATCAAACAAAATAGACATTAAAACAAGGAGTATAACAAGAGACAAAGGAAACTACATTATAATAAAGGGGACAATCCAACAAAAAGATATAATAATTGTAAATATTTATGCACCCAAATGGGAGCACTCAAATACATAAAACAATAACAAACATAAAGCAACTAATCAATAATACAATAACAGTGGACTTTAACACCCACTACATCAATGGATAGATCATCTAAACAAAAAATCAATAAGGAAACAATGACTTTGAATGACACACTGGAACAAAGGGATTTAACAGATATATTCAGGGATGCCTGGGTGGCTTAGTTGGTTAAGTCTCTGCTTTTAGCTCAGGTCATGATCCTAGGGTCTTGGGATTGAGTCCCACATTGGGCTTCCTGCTCAGCTGGAAAGGAGTCTGCTTCTCCCTCTGCCTGCCATTCTGCCTACTTGTGCTTTCTCTCTCATGCTCTTGCTCTCAAAGAAATAAATAAAATATTAAAAAAAAAAACACCCCACAGATATATTTGGAACATTCAATCCTGAAACAGCAGAATACACATTCTTTTCAAGTGCACATAGAACATTCCCAGAACTGATCACGTATTAGCCCACAAAACAAACCTCAACAAATTCAAAATGACTCAAGTCATACCATGCATCTTTTCTAACCACAACACTATGAAAGTAGAAGTTAATCATAAGAAAAAAGTGGAAAGACCACAAATACACAGAAGCTAAATAATCTGCTACTAAACAATGAATGAGTCAACCGAGAAATCAAAAATGAAATTAAAAAGCTCATGGAAACAAATGAAAATAAAATGGTTCAAAACCTTTGGGACACAGCAAAAGTGGTTTTAAAAGGGAAGTTTATAGCAACACAGGCCTACCTCAAGAAGCAAGAAAAATTTCAAATGAACAACCTAAATTTACACCTAAAGGAGTTAGAAAAAGAACAACAAACAAAAAACAAACAAAAAAGTCAGCAAAAAGAAGGAAATAATAAATGGTATAGAAACTAAAAAACAGGCTAATGAAACTAAGACCTGATTCTTTGGGGGAAAAAAAAATCAATAAAATCAATAAACCTCTAGCCAGACTTACTAAGAAAAAGAGAAAGAACTAAATAAATAAAAATTGCATATAGAAGAGAAGAAATGCAACAACACAGAAATACAGTAAGAGAGCATTAGGAAAAACTACACACCAAAAAATTGGAGAACATAGAAAAAAAAGGATAAATTCCTAGAAACATATAAACTACCAGAATTAGTTGAAATAGAAAATTTGAACAGACCATTTACCAGCAAAGAAATTGAATCAATAATAAAAAAAATCCCAAAAAACAAAAGACCAGGACCAGATGGCTTCACAGGCAAATTCTACCAAACACTTAAAGAGTTAATATCTATTCTTCTCAAACTATTCCAAAAAAAAATAGAAAAGGAAGGAAAACTTCCAAATTCATGCTGTAATGCCAGCATTACTTTGATATCAAAACCAGATAAATACACCATACACACACACACACACACACACACACACACAAAGACTACAGGCTAATATGTGTAATGAACACATATGCAAAAAAACTCAACAAAATACTAACAAACAGAATCCAACAATACATTAAAAACATAATTCACTGTGTTAAGTAGGATTTATTCCTGGGATGCAAGGGTGGTTTAATATTTGTAAATCAGGTATATGATGCATCATATCAATAAGATAAAGGATAAGAACCATATGATCATTTCAAGAGATGCAGGAAAAGTATTTGACAAGGTATAACATCCATTCAAGATAAAAATCTTCAACAAAGTAGGTTTAGAGGGAATATAAAGTCCATATATGAAACATCATAAAGTCCATATATGAAAAATTCACAGCTAGTTTTCATCCTTAATGGGGGAAAAACAGAACTTTTTCTCTAAGGTCAGGAACTAGACAAGGATGTCTATTCTCACCATTTTTTTTCATCATAGTACTGGAAGTCCTAGCCACAGCAATCAGACAAGAAAAAGAAATGAAAGGACTCCAAGTCAGTAAGAAAAAAGTAAAATTTTCACTATTTCCAGATGATATGATACTAGATATAGAAAACCCAAAAGATCCCACCAAAAAACTGCTAGAACTGGTAAACAAATTCAGTAAAGTTGCAGGATACAAAATCAACATACAGAAATCTGTTGCCTTTCTTTCTTTCTTTCTTTTTTTAAAGATTTTATTTATTTATTTGACAGAAAGAGATCACAAGTTGGTAGAGAGGCAGACAAAGAGCCTGATGCGGGGCTAGATCCCAGGACCCTGAGATCATGACCTGAGTTAAAGGCAGAGGCTTAACCCACTGAGCCACCCAGGCATCCCTCTGTTGCATTTCTGTATGTCAATTATGAAGCAGCAGAAAGAGAAATCAAGGAATTGATTCTATTTACAAATTTTGTATGAAAAATAATATGATACCTAGGAATAAACCTAACCAAAGAGGTGAAAGACCTGTACTCTGAGAATTATAAAATTCTGATGAAGGAAATAGAAAATGATACAAAGAAATGAAAAGACATTTCATAGTCATGGATTGGAAGAATAAATATTATAAAATGTATATACTTCCCAAAGCAATCTATACTTTTAATGCAATCCCTATCAAGTAGTAACACCATTTTTCACAGAACTAGAACAATTCTAAAATTTGTATGGAAACACAAAAGACCCTGAATAACCAAAGCAATCTTGAAAAACAAAAGAACAAAGCTGGAGGCATCACAATTCCAGACTTCAAGTTAAATCAGAAAGCTGTAGTAATCAAAACAGTATGGTACTGCCCTAAAAATAGACACACAGATCATTGGAACAGAATAGAAACCCCAGAAATGAATGCACAACTATATGGTCAATTAATCTTCCACAAAGAAGGAAAGAATATGAAATGGAAAAAAGATAGTCTCTTCAGTGAATGGCACTGGGAAAATTGGACAGCAACATATAAAATATTAAGACTGGACCACTTTCTTACACAATACACAAAAATAAATTCAAAATGGATTAAAGACCTAAATGTGAGACCCAAAACCATAAAAATCCCAGAAGAGAGTAGAGGCAGTAACTTCTTGACATCAGTCATAGCAACTTTTTTCTAGATAGGTCCTTTGAAGCAAGGAAAACAGTAAAAATAAACTATTGGGACTACATCAAATTAAAAGCTTCTGGACAGCAAAGAAAACAATCAAGAAAACTAAAATGTGATCTACAGAATGGGAGAAGACATTTTCAAATGGCATACCCAAAAAGGGGTTAGTATCCAAAATATATAAAGAACTTCTAAAATTCAACACCCAAAACACAAACAATCCAATTAAAAAGGAGCACAAGACAAGAATAGACATTTCTCCAAAGAAGACATACAGATGGCAAACAGATACATGAAAAGATGCTCAATATCACTCATCACCAGGGAAATGCAAATAAAAAACACAAGGAGATATCACTTTGCACCTGTCAGAATGGATGAAATAAAAAACATAAGAAACAACAATGTTGGCAAAGATTTGGAGAAAAGCGGGGGGCGGGGGGACCCTCATGCACCGTTGGTGGGAATGTAAATTGGTGCAACTACTTACAGTGTAAGTGGAGAAGAGTATAAGGGTTCCTCAAAAACCTAAAAATAGCAACATCATATAACTCAGTAATTCCATTACTGGATATTTACCCAAAAGAAAATGAAAACACTAATTCAAAAGATATATGCGTCCCTATGTTTATTGTAGCATTATTTACAATAGCCAAAATATGGAAGCAACCCAAGAGTCCATCCACAGAATCTAAGAAACAAAACCAATGAATAAAAAAAAGAGACAAATAAAAAACCAGACTCTTAACTAACTATAGAGAAAAAACTGATAGTTGCCAGAAGGGAGGTGGCCAGTGGGATGGGTGAAATAGGTGAAGAGGATTAAGAGTACTGAGCAATGAACAGAAGGAAGATGGCGGAGAGGTAGGACACCCTGTTGCAACCTGTCCCCAAAAGCGAGCTGGATATCTGCCAGACCACGCTGAACACCCATGAAATCAGCTGGAGGAGCAAGACTTTTCACTTCTGGATCTCTGCGGGAGCAGAAGACAGCAGCAGAGAGGTTAAGCAAAGCGGGAACACGCAAAATGGTAACGGAGGATAAACAAAAGGGGGAGGGAGCCACCAGAAGCGGTGCAAGGACAGCAATAGCCCAAAGGAAAGCTCCAGGTGGTTGCGGAGCAGCAATAACTTAGAGCCCGGTTAAAAACACTTAAAAAGGGCATAAGGTTCTGAGGAGCAGCGAGTGGAAGGGGGTGGGCGTAAGCACAAGCCTAGACCCATGCCCCCGGGAAGGACACCCATCGCCTCAAAGAGAGACCAGTGGGGGGCAGGGACCCGCTCCCCGCACCATTTTGTGGGCCCGGTGCGAGCGCTCCTGAAAGCGCCTTGGAGAGTCTGCTGGGTCCCAAAGCCCACACTACAGCTTGTCTCCTTGTACAGCACTCTCTAGACGGTGCACCACCAAAGGCAAGAACTGCGCTGCCTGCGGGTGCAGTAATATTTGCAAGAATCTGGCCACACCCCGCCGCGGCCTAGAGCCCCTAGTGCAGGGGAGCGCGCTTAGTCGCGCGGAGCCACGAAACTGCTGAGTGCGCGCCACCTGGAAAAGGCAGCTGCGCTGAGAGATTTGCGGAGGGGAGTGTCCCTTCTGGTCCACCCAGAGGGGAGCAGACTTCGGCTTCTCTGTGACAGGAAGGTCTGGGTACTGACAGACAGATCCCTCGCTCAGACTCTCTGAAAAGGAGAAAAAGCTACAAAAGGCCAAAAGCCTTCAGAGAGCTAGAAACTGAGAAACCGGGTTCCACAGAGCTCTGCCCCTTGACTGGGGGGCAGGGTGACTCAACCCAAGCAAGACTGACTGGAAAACAACTGGCCAGGCCCCTCCCCCAGAAGACAAGTAAAAAAAATAAATAAATAAAAAAGACTATAACCACAGAGTCACCATAAGACTTTTAAACCCCCAACATCAGGGGAAATCAGTATATTAAGTGCTTGATAATACCCTCAAACCTGTATATTTCATAGATACAAGTTTTTTTCTTCATTCACTTTTCTCTTTTTTTTTTTTTAATTTTTATCCACTTGTTTTCACATTTCTTGGTTTGATTTTGTTTTTTGTTTTTATTTTTTTAAACTACTTAACATTATCCTTCTGTCAGAGTTTCTGCCTATTTGCTTTTGTTCTGATATTATAGAAAAACTTATTCCTGGGGT
>JAQQSY010000029.1:85188-103212 GCA_028646535.1 Procyon lotor
AAAAAAAAAGAAAAGAAAAGAAAACAGAGAGGACCCAAATTAATAAAAGTGTGAATGAAAGGGGAGAGATCACAACTAACACCAAGGAAATAGAAATAATTTTCAGAAGCTATTATCAATAACAATATGCCAATAAATTAAGCAACCTAGAAGAAATGGATGCCTTCCTGGAAACCTATAAACTACCAAGACTGAAACGGGAAGAAATTGACAACCTGAATAGATCACTAACCAGTAATGAGATTGAAGCAGTGATCAAAAAACCTCCCAAAAAAACAAGAGCCCAAGCGAAATAAGTCAGTCAGAGAAAGATAAGTATCACATGATCTCTCTGATATGAAGAATTGGAGAGGCAAGGCGGGAATTTGGGGGGTTGGGGGTGAGAAATGAAACAGGAAGGGATGGGGAGGGAGACAAACCATAAGAGACTCCTAGACTCAAGAAACGAACTAAGGGTGGCCGGGGGGTGGGGGGGTGGGGGGTACCGGTGGGTAGGGATAGGGTGGACATTGGGGAGGGTATGTGCTGTTAAGAGCTGTGAAATGTGTAAGCCCGACGATTCACAGACATGTACCCTGGGGCAAATAATACATTATATGTTAATAAAAAAAAAAAAAAAAAAAAAACAAGAGCCCAGGATCTGATGGATTTCCTGGGGAATTCTACCAAACATTCAAAGAAGAAATAATACCTATTCTCCTGAAGCTGTTTCGAAAAATAGAAACAGAAGGAAAACCTCCAGACTCTTTCTATGAGGCCAGCATTACCTTGATCCCAAAACCAGGCCCCATCAAAAAGGGGAATTTTAGAGCAATATCGCTGATGAACATGGATGCCAAGATTCTCAACAAGATACTCACTAATAGGATCCAACAGTACATTAAAAGGATTATCCTTCACAGCCAGGTGGGATTTATCCCTGGGATGCCAGGGTGGTTCAACATTCGCAAATCAATCAATGTGATAGAACACATTAATAAGAGGAGAGAGAAGAACCATATGGTCCTCTCAATTGATGCAGAAAAAGCATTTGACAAAATACAGCAAACTTTCCTGATTAAAACTCTTCAGAGTGTAGGGATAGAAGGAACATTCCTCAATTTCATAAAAACTATCTATGAAAACCCCACAGCGAATATCATTCTCAATGCAGAAAAGCTGACAGCCTTCCCTTTGAGATCAGGAACATGACAAGGATGCCCACTCTCACCACTATTGTTCAACATAGTACTAGTAGTCCTAGCAACAACTATCAACAACAAAAAGAAATAAAGGGTATTTGAATTGGCAAAGAAGAAGTCAAACTCTTTCTCTTCACAGATGACATGATACTTTATGTGGAGAACCCAAAAGACTCCACCCCTAAATTACTAGAACTCATACAACAATTCAGTAATGTGGCAGGATACAAAATCAATGCACAGAAATCAGTTGCTTTCCTATACACTAACAATGTAACTGTAGAAAGAGAAATTAGGGAATTAATTCCATTTACAATAGCACCAAAAACCATAAGATGGAAATAAACCTAACCAAAGAGGTGAAGGATCTATGCTCTAGAAACTACAGAATACTTATGAAAGAAATTGAAGAAGACACAAAAAGATGGAAAAACATTCCATGCTCATAGATCAGAAGAATAAACATCGTTAAAATATCTATGCTGCCCAGAGCAATCTATACTTTCAACACCATGCCAATCAAAATACCAATGGCATTTTTCAAAGTGCTTGGAATGAACTATCCTAAAATTTGTATGGAACCAGAAAAGACCCCGCATTGCTAAGGACATGTTGAAAAAGAAAAACAATGCCGGGGGCATCACACTGCCTGATTTCAAGTTATATTACAAAGCTGTGATCCTAAAATAAAAAGTTTTAAAAAATGAGAATGATAATGTCTGTCTTGGGGTACCAAGAACAGTTCCTGGCCCCCTCCCCATCCCCAGGTCCTGTCTTAGGAAAGACAGTGTACTCCCCAAATATCTTAATGAGATATCTTAATCCAACCTCATCATTGTATAAATGAGGAAACTGGGTGGAAATGTGTATAAATGGTGGAAACTGAGTGCAAGAGAGGTTAAATAACTTGTCCACATTGTTCAGGACCAGGGAATCCATTCCAGATGGATGATCGCAATGCTCCAAAGACATGGCACCTGTAGAGTACTGTCTTTGGAGTTAGGATGAACCCAAGATCACTGCCTTATACTTTCTGACCTTGCATCCAATTCTAATCTTTGTACCCCTTAGTTCTTGGAAGTCCTCCTGTGTTACTTCAATTTTCCTCTAAAGAAAAGAATTATCTGAAAGAAGGTTCTAGTTCCCTCTCACTTCCCTCCCTCCCACAGAGTAAGAAAGAGAGATGGAGAAAGTATTTCCCATTCAATAACTATTGAGTCAAATTGTCTGAATGATATCCTGAGAATAATAGGCTTTCAAGAAAGCTCAGCAGCTAATCTGATATCCAAGACAACAGAGAAAAGGAGGTATGGAGGGAGAAAAGACATATGCCACCTATTTGTCTGAGATCTCTTTTGCCTTACCAACCAACTCTTTGCCTTATTTATAATTCTTCTAGACAGATCGCTACTTGGCATTGTCAACAAGGACCTCTCAGAATTGCATTGTAGCTTCAGACCAAAATTGGAAACAGGTGAAAACCAGAGCAAGAAACAAAATTGTGACTTATAAATAAGAGTAAGGAGTTTGCATTTTATTTAATGTACAACTGAATGCTATTGAAGTAAAGAGATAGTGTCATCCAATTTAGGTTTTAATAAATTTAGATTTTGTAGTGGCTGCTTTCTGAAGACTGGGTGAGAGCTGGAGGGGAACTCAACATTGGAGATTATGGTGGTGATGTGGTGACATATGATGGTGGTTTAGGCCAATGTGTTGTCAGTGTTAATGAAGAAAAGTTACCATACTTAAGAGACACTTTTTTATTGTTTTTTTTTAATTAACATATGCTGTATTATATGTTTTAGGGGTACAGGTCTGTGATTCATCAGTTTTACACAATTCACAGCACTCGCTATAGCACATATCCTCCCCAATGTCCATCACCCAGCTACCCCATCCCTCCCAACCCCCTCCCCTCCAACAACCCTCAATTTGCCCTGAGATTAAGAGTCTCTTATGGTTTGTCTCCCTCTCTGGTTCATCTTGTTTCATTTTTCCCTCCCTTCCTCTATGATGCTCTGTCTTGTTTCTCAAACCCTCATATTAATGAGATCATATGATAACTGCTTTCTCTGATTGATTTATTTTGCTTAGCATAATACCCTCTAGTTCCATCCATGTCATTGCAAATGGCAAGATTTTGGGGGGTTTTGATGCCTGCCTAGTATTCCATTATACTGAGGATACAAAATCAATGGAATGCAAAATTCCATTATATATAAATATACCACATCTTTATCCATTTGTCTGTTGATGGACATCTAGGTTCTTTCCATTGTTTGGCTGTTGTAGACATTGCTGCTATACACATTTGGGTGCACATGCTCCTTCGGATCACTACATTTGTATCTTTAGGGTAAATACCCAGTAGTAAAACACATGCTATTTTCAATCTATCAGAGTCATGATATTGGCAGAACAGTTCCAGAAAAATGATGTGATATATCAAGATCCTTAGAAAATCTTACAACAATTTCCATTCTACTTATAGTAATCTCTTGTAAGGAAACAGAAATGTAAAAATGCATAAACACCCCCAATATTGATGCTGTTGATATCAACAGTGGCATGGTTCAATGAATTATAGCTCATATATCTATATGGTTTAATATTAGACAAACATTCACCAGACTTTGAGGAATATTTCTTAAAGTCTACATACATATAAAATTTCTACTGTATAACTCCAAGGAATTCACCAAAATATTAATAATGGTAGTTTCCATCTATTGGATTAAGGGTGAGATATATTTTTAAAATTCTGTCTATATTTTCTAAAATGAGCATAGATACACATTATAATTAGAAATAAATAAGTATTGCTATAAAATAAGCTGGAGAATTTTATAATGAAATTAGAAACATCGTAATTGAAAATATGAAAAACAAAAAAAGGTAACCTGCCATTATTGGTAGATTTCACTTAAGTAGAAGCCTCATTTCCTAGGTTTTAGATAAACCAGTGGTCACTGTGTTTTATTTTTATTTTTTAAGATTCTATCTATTTATTTGAGAGAGAAAGAGACAAAGAGAGAGCACAAGGAAGGGGAGGGACAGAGGGAGAGGAGAAATAGAATCCCCACTGAGTGGGAGCCCAAGGTGTTGCTCTATTCCAGGACCCCGAGATCATGACCTAAGCCAAAGGCAAATGCTTAACTGACTGAGACACCCAAGTGCCCCTGTACTTTGTTTTAAAATGCAAGTAGCACCCTTCTTCCTACAAAGCTCAGATTTGTTGGTCTTTATAAAAATGGAAAACATTTACATAAGAGTAAGCAGGTTTGAAGCTAGACATTTCATCTTTTGTCACTGAACAATTCCTATTAACCTCTTTTACTTGAATATATAAATGGCATATTATTATTTTTAAATATACATAAATATGTATTTTAGGTACATATGTAGAAGCCCTTGTATTTGAAAATGATTCTGGTCCAAATAAAGAAAATCATTTAGAACCTTTCTGTATAATTATCACATGGCTTAAGTTTCAGTCACATAAATAAATGCTTCCCTGGATTCCAACAAGTTTTCCTGCCTTTCTCTTCCTTCCAAAATCTTTAATAGAAGTTTCAAAACTACATACTTCTCCTCCCTATCTTCTAATTAGTCTACTTGGTTTAATGGGCAAAAGTGACATTTGTATCACGAATAGCTCTCTTTCAAAGAAGACTATGATGGAGGTGATTTTCAAAGGTCTAAAAAAGGTTCTGTGGCCTTCAGTAGGGCCCACCTGACCATTCGAATGGAAGCCAGCCAGCC
The DNA here is from genome assembly GCA_028646535.1 of Procyon lotor. Classification (NCBI taxonomy): domain Eukaryota; kingdom Metazoa; phylum Chordata; class Mammalia; order Carnivora; family Procyonidae; genus Procyon; species Procyon lotor. The sequence continues at coordinate 90,135 of JAQQSY010000029.1, forward strand.
ACAAACAGTCTATGTGTCAGACAGGGAGCTTCCTTAACACATGCATATATCCCATCCCTTTTCTACTGGCACAAGTCAGAGGTGCTGTTCCAAGTGTGAAATGTGCGTATGAGCAGCAATTTACAGACTGTGCATTGCTTTTTTTGTGTCTGTTGGTGGGACATTGGAAAATGGGTCTGGCACAGTTCATCCCTCACAAATGCTTAATGCCATCCCTGGGGACAGAAATATCACAAACCCAGAAAAACACAGCTTTTAGCTGCTTGGTACTGAAAATTTCAGGCAAGATTCCAAAAGTCCTCAAAGCTAATGTCGAATTGACAAAGTGCCAAAAACCTCTCTGGCATTAAGTTTCCACTCTTTATTTTCTCCCTTCAGGTGAACAGCTTGTGAAAATAATAATGTGATAATGCCACCCTGTGTTCCAAATATCTCAAAGCATCATCTTGTTAAGCCTCTTGGTGTCCCTTTGAGACTAATGGGAATTGAGCCGACTCATTCATTTTATAGATGAGAAAAATCCCACAGGAGGTGGGTCAAATATCTGGGCCCTGGCCATGAAGATTTATCACATAGGTCCCAGGTCTGAATTTAGTTTTCAAAACAATGCCAAAGTATTGCAGGAAAGAACCTGAAAAGTTCAATTAACATCAAAAAGGGCTAGAGCAAGTCTCACAAAGGATACTAGGTAGGTTGAGGTAATAAACTGGTAAAAGTGATCAAAACACATCCCAGGGGGAATAACAAGGCATAGTCTAGGCAAAGCAATAAGGCACAGTCTAGGCATGAGGCCAATTAGTAGCAGTAAGAATTGGTGAAGGCCATCAGTAGATCTAATGTAGCATTAGGGGCATCTTAAAACAGGAGGCAAGGTAGATTTCTATCATTTATTTTTAGTACATCTGAGCCCCCATCTCATAATTTCAGAATCCACTGTTACGGAAATTATAGCGAGAAATAGGATTCTAACTACCTCCACGTGCTCCCCCTCATCACCCCTCCCCCCACACCAACTATAAAAGTAATTTTCCTTCCCTGAATCCTAGGAATCTTGCTTTGAATACATGATCTAAACCAGTGAAGGGGATGGCCTTATTAGGATTCTGAAACTGGAGGAAATGTCCCAAAGAAGCAAGGGATGTTTTAGAGATCCTTATGACCACTGTTATGGAAATGCCATGAGGCCAGCAGCACTTGAACAATGTCTTCCTGTAGGTGTGCCTTTGTCTGAAGTTCTGGTCTGCCCACATTCCCTTAGGGCCCCCTTTTCCACTGAGCATAATTCTCTAGACTTCCTGTCAATCCAGTGAGATAGCCAATAATAAAATAATTTTTTGTAATAAATAAATTTTTATTATTTGAATACATTCATTTTTATCTGTAATTAACTAGGGTCAGGTTCTGTAATTTGTAACCTGGAAGACTGAAGTAAGCAGTGGCCAAGGATTTGGAGAAGTTAACATCAAGCAAATCCAGCAGCATATGTCAAGCTTGTAGCAGCAAGAACTATAGGTTTGGAGGAAGAATTCCTTCCAGGTGGAGGAAGTACATATGGTAGAAAGTACTACAGGATCTAAATCCATTCTTTTGTCTTATTTTTATGTATCCTATAGAACTACTTTTCCCAGTCTCCCTTGCAGTTAAGTATGTCATCTGACTGAGTTTAGTAAAAAGAATGTGAGTTGAGTGATGTGTGTCTCATTCAAACCTGGCCCACTAAAACCTTCCAAATGTGCTGCTCCATTTCCTTTTCTCTTTCTGGCTTGCTGGAATGTAGATGATATTAGGGTGGCCTTGGAAGCCACTTGTTGAAGATGGCAGAGCCCCCAACATCCTGCGTTTGTTAAGTGACTCTATGAAGAAGGATTGCCCCACTGACCTACTCACCAGTCCAGTATTGATACCTAACCAAGAAATAAACTTCAGCTGTGCTTGAACTATTATACTTTTAGAAATTTGTTATAGAATAGCATAAATATACTACATATGGTAAAAACTTAGTTGGTCAAGAAAAACACTCAAATTCAGAGCAGGGCCAAAAGAAAGGCTGTTATTTTTATTTAACTATGAATTGAGAGGTAAATATTGAGTCTTTGAATTGATGAAATTTCCCTCAATTAGTAAAAGAACAGTTGACAGTTGAGATAGAATCTCTAACAGTAGATTTGCAGCTATGGCTATACAGGTTGAAAGGATGCAAGCCAAAAAACTCAGAGATTTGACAATCCTGAATAGAATTATAGTATTAGAGATCAATAAATTTAAGATCTTTGTTTTTAATGCATTGAAGTATCTCCATGCCAGAAATAACGACAAGATAAATTCTAACTCTGATTCTACTTTTTCCCCTTTAACCTTATTTTCCCTTCCCAAATAGATTCAAATGATGCATTTTACCCTCCCTCCTGGATGATTTTTTTTCCCATCCTCTATCTTAACTCATTTTCCTGTCTTACTTCCTCTCAAATGAGTAGTTTCAGGGGGCTCGTTCAATTTGGGTAATCCTATCAGTTCTGAGAATCACACAATGCCTTGAACATGTACCCAATAAATGTTTGTTGAATGAAGATGAATAAGAAATTATTCTCAATCTCATTTTTAAGGAGACTACATTAAACTAATGTTGACTCTCCATGTTCAAGTTGAAAGAGATCTTGGAGATTAGTTAGTCCAACTGCTAGACAGACAGACAGACACACATACACACAAACACACACATACTATAGAGTCTCATTCTACATTATTTATGATGTAGAATATCCAGTCTGTGCATGCATATTTCTGATGATGAGAAACTCACTGCTTTATAAAAAAGCCTATACCATTGAAGCATAGCTCCAAAGCTTAAAAAGTTGTACTTATTTTCTTTTATTTTTTTCCCAAATATGTTTATTTTATTTTTTCAGTGTTCCAAGATTCATTGTTCATGCACCACACCCAGTGCTCCATGCAATACATGCCCTCCTCAATACCCACCACGAGGCAAAGTTGTACTTATTTTAAATTTTAAAATTTCTTCATAAAATTTGCACTGATTACTTAGCATTGGGGTTCCTTGGGACCACATTCCCCAGTAGAAATTCCCTTGCCTGGTAATCAAAAAACCTGCTTTCTAGCTTCCACTTTACAGCTGACCTACTATCTGACCTTTGACAAGTTGTTTCTCCTCTCCTGTGAATGAAACTTCCTCAACTATGAAGTGAGAGGTAGGAAAAAATATATTTAAGGTCATTGATAAAAATAACAGAAACCCATTACACACCACTAGAGACTTATCTCCAGGCTAACTCTGATTAATTCGTAAACACTATTTTGATAAGTCTACTTAACCAGCAAAAATGAACCAATTTTTATTATTATTTCATCCACAGTTTTTTATCTTCTCAAAGATATTAGCAAAAAACACTTCAAAGTCATACTGAAGTCCAGATACAATGCCTTTATTATTTCTAGTAATTCCAATAAAACTTAAAATGGATAAATTTGTATGACTTGCTTTAAGGCAATGAAGTTTGATATTCTTTTCTAACTACCCTCAAATTTGTTAGGCAGAGTCTATCGTTGAATGGTTACTAAAACATATACATAATGTATCATGGATTGTCAACAGGTTAACTTTCTATGCCAAAACTCTGACCTGCCCAGGATCGGTCCATCAGCTCCAATGCACCCACCATGAAACCCCAGGTGGAGAACTGTTTCTTTCTTGCCATTGTGCTGCACAGGGGTCAGAGATCAAGCACCAAAAGAGCATCCTGGAGAAATATGCTATTGATATCACTGCAGAATGTTGAATTCAAAGTGGGTTTTCTATCAAGATGGATCTCATCAATGATGCCAGGCACTGTGAAATGTAGCATGTCAAGTGCAGAAGTATAATGAGATGGTGTCCAAGTTCCAAGTAAGATGAAAATTAGGAGCACAAAACAAATTAGGCAAGATATAAGTGACCTGAGTTCATCCCAGTAAATGGCTATCCAGTTATGTTCTTGTGTTTTATATGCTCCAGCTTGAGTTTACTTATGGGAGAGAGTCAGACTCATTTAGAGCTACTGGGATTTAAAAGACTAGTTAAAATGAGAAATGCATGGTATTTAGACTTATTTCTCTTCAGAGGATATTTCTGTTCTTCCAGCTACTTGGGTATTTTCCTTAGAAAGTCTCTAAGCCCTTTTCCGTTCTCTGAAATGGTTCTGATTACTCCATGGCTTAGTAATATTTAATATAAATTTCACATCAGCCAGGTCATATCTCCTTAGACCCAACATGTACTATAAAGTAAGAATGTGTCTTGTGAGTAAAACTGGGAGAGGAAGGAACATTTAATGGTAAAATGTGATAACTAAAAACAAAAATCACTTGATGGAAATCTCTGTGCAGAAGCCTCAGTATCAGGGCGATACTCTAGAAAGCTGAAGAACTGCCCTTGGGCACCTGATGTCACCCTATCCATAATGCTAGCAACTTACTAAAACCCAGAATCCATTTGGAACCAAATAGGGTCTTGTCACCAAAATAATCTTAAGATGTCTCCATCTAAGAAACTACCCTTTGGGATTTTCCTACAACATGTTCCACTTCAGGCTCTCCCCTACTGAGACTGGTCCTGTTGGGACGCCAGTTACAAGGACTGCTTTCGACTGGAAGCTGGGATGAGGACTGGCGCAACATAAATGAGTCTGTGTCTGGGATATAAAACCAATTTCCAAAAGCAACTTAACCTTCTCAGTGCTAAAACCGGGTTGAAAATAGCTGTAAGAACCTCACCTGCCCATCAGCTCCCTCTATATTCAGTCACCCTGCAAAACATCCTAACTTGAGTGGTTTGCAACTAAGTAAACAATGCCCTTAAATCCTTCGTTGTCAAAGGTTATCAAGCCTTTGCAAGGATGGGTGGACCACGAAAAAGAGATCCATGAGCATATTTTCACATTGGCAAGAAAGGCAAAATGTCACTCAAGCAAATTTAAGATTGTTCACACACATCTGCTACCACCAATGTTATAAACAGAAGAAGAAGAAGAAGCGAGAGAAGAAAGAGAAGGAAGAAATATAAATGGTTCACAGTCTAAGTAGCTCCAAATATATTTCTATTGTTCAGATGACTTCTGCTATTTCAAAAATGATTGAAAAGCTATCAAAGGAGAAGCCAAACATGTTTCTAGTTTGTCATTTAGGAATAATTTTTTTTTTGTTAAATAAATACACAGACAACCATATCTCAACTACAAAATGTATGTGCTAGATAGCTGTTATTATATATACATCACTAAAATGTATGCAAAAAGAAATATAAAATGTTACACTTCCGGCAATCTCAGAACTGAATCACATTCTTGAGAGAGAAATACAAAGATTGTCAGAGAATAAAATTCTGAATCAGGTAGATTTCTCCACATTTCAGGACATAAAGCAGATGCATTTTGTGACATGAGCCGCAAATATTCAAAATTAGAGTGTTACAGTTTAATCCACCAGAATGATTTGTCCAAAGCCCACTACCAGCAGAAAATTAATGCAGTTTATTGTAAAGAAACAGTTTTAAAGTCACAGAAGTGCACACAACAGTTAATAGTGTACGGGAAAGGCACTACTACACATCTGTAATAATCAAAGCAGGATTATGTAAAACTCAGGAAAATGAAACTAAAAGAACTAGAATTATAAATTTATCTTTCACTCCTTTCAAACACTGACTTCTTTTACATATTGACACCAATTAAAGAAATCACCAGTGGATTTATTAAGCCAAGCAGTCAAAAATGTATAAAAGGACCTCCTTAATATAAAATTAAGTCTCATCCTCCAAAATCTTGCACTTCATACACTGTCAAAATGTAAATGCCATTTATTTAAAAATCAAATGCCAAATTACTGAAGAGTTAAGAAGCAACAGCAAATTCACTTGGAAATTATTTATAACAAAAAGAATTAATTATCTATTTGAATTAGGGGTTTAGCTAAGTAAATTATGTTTACTACTGGTTTTTAGATATGAGAAGAACTATTGAGGGAAATAAATTCTATATTACAATAATATAAAAAGATAGTTTTATTAGACTTTAAAATAAACAGTTCATTGTAAAAAAAAATGTTCCAAAACTCACTTAACTGACCTGAGAAAAGATAATTATTTGTTATATTACTTTTTTTAGAACACTATGTTCTCTTAGACAAATTTGAATAGTTAATCAAAATATCTATTGGGGTCATTCTCAGTAGCAATTTGAAGTTTCTTTTTTCATTGGTAATGTGGTATCATATCACGGAACTACACCTTTGACGATCTTAAGAAGGGTATTTTTGAATAAACCATTTCTTTAATTTTTGGCTTGTATAGTTAAATTGGACTATTTTGAAAGTAATAAAATATTTTCAATGATCCCTAAAGGTATGTCTTTAGTGGCCTATTACCTAATCATTTTATAAAAGGATTTGTCCTTTCCACATAGTTTAGGTTTTTACTGTATTTTATACCGGTAAATTTAAATTTTTCATAAGTTATCAAATATCCCCAATGTGTCCCAACATTAGAATACTTAGACATTTGCTCTTTTTGGTAACAGAAAGTATAACCTGCAATTAAAAAATTTAAAACTGTCCTTCTAAACACAAATCAGAGACTACTTTGCAAAAATAGTTTTTACAAATGACAACAAATTATATAGTTGGAATTTCTTAATTGTGTACATAAAAATGCTATTTCCAAAGCAATTGTTTTGTTCAACTGCAGTGCAATTAATTTATGGCAAATTAAAACAAAAACTTAGATTCTAAAAATTCAAAGCACCAAACATTCACATACCAACTTTTTGAATGAGAAAGTGATTTTTCAAATTTATATATTAATACTTCCTAAAGTAGTATCTTTAAGTAATTAATACTGAACTTGAAATACAATGAAAGGCATCACTTTTGATAGCTAAATTTAGCAGAGCTCGGTCAGACGTCAGAGTTTCCTTTTTAGTTATACTAAAATATGACACACATAGAAAAGATAACAGACATTTGAAAAACTTACACTTTCAGATTGCTTGCTCTGGTCACAGTCCCACGTCGTCGTCCCACACTGCCCAGACCTCTCCATGGTGCTGAAGAGCTACCCTCGCCCATTTGAGAGGAAAGAGTTATTTATTCAAACTGGCTTTGAAAGGAATCCGCAAAGAGTTGCCTGTGTTAGCAAGTAAAGTTATCCGAAGAATTTCTGTAACACATACTACAAAGGAGATGCTTTGCCCTTCATTTATCAACCACGATGCTCAGGCGGCTCAAAGATTTCAGAACAGAAATCTTCAAGTATTGACAAAAAAGAGAGAGATTTCTTTGGGAGATGAAGTTTGCTGATTTTCTTCAGTGTTCTTCAGACTGAAAATACACACACAGAGGCACACAGAATACAAGGCTATCTAGAGAATGGATGATTCCATCAAAGTTCTTGATCTTAATGCAGAAAACAAGCTCCCACTGGTCCAAAGCATCCAATTCACTTCATCCTATCACTGCATCTACTTTTTTGATAAAAAACAATAAAATGAAATAAAGCTCAGAATTCAACAAAGCACTGCACACACTATGTAAACAGGTACGCCTTACTGTATAGCCTTAGCCTCTGTCTGCTGAAGATTATCACAGCAGAAATCAGGCTCTCATGGCTTTCACAGATTATCTCTTTCTGAAGCTGAAACATATAAAGAGCCACATGACACCCAATGATGTCATCTCTAAAGCAGGTCACAGTTGCTGCTGTACGTACATGAAGTCCTTCTAGTGAAGTGTTTGGCATAGTGATTTTCTTGAAAATCTACTTGCATTAAGTAGCATGGTCTTACATACTTAACCCTATCAAAATACTGCCATGAAGAGAAAATCAATTTATTGCTCACATGTGAAGCAGCTTGTCTGTTTAAGTTAAAATCAGCTTCTGGTGCTGCTTTGGAAATGAATAATTGTAATTAACTCAGAGTGAATATAGTGAAGGAGTTGTTATGAGAACTAGTTGTTATGAGAACTACCCCCTAAGAGACATATAATCTACTCCTAAAAAATCTTTCAGAATTATTAGCAAGTGAAAAAAATTATTCTTTGTAAAATCAATCCATGAAAAATTGCAAAATAAAAATTAAGGCAACTGTCTTCAACTTCTAACAACATTTTATGCAATGAAAAAAATTTTAAGGTTTTATTTATTTGAGAGAGAGAGAGAGAGAGCTGGGTGAGAGAGGGAGAGCACAAGGCAGGGGAGGGGGAGGGAGAAGCAGACTCCCCAATGAGCAGGGAGCCCGATGTGGGGCTTGATTTCAGGACCCCAGGATCATGACGTGAGCCAAAGGCAGATGCTTAACGGACTGAGCCACCCAGGTAGGTGCCCCTATGCAATGACATTTTTATAAATGTTTCAAAGACATAGAAAAACCTTACTGAAAGGATCTGAGTATGTTTTCAAATGTTGTAGGAAATTTTATTTATTTTATTTTTTTTAAAGATTTTATTTATTTGACACAGAAAGAGAGAGAGATCATAAGTAGGCAAAGAGGCAGGCAGAAGGAGAGGGGGAAGCAGGCTACCCGCTGAGCAGAGAACCCGATGCAGGGCTCGATCCCAGGGCCCTGAGATGGTGACCTGAGCCAAAGGCAGAGGCTTTAACCCACTGAGCCACCCAGGCGCCCCAGGAAATTTTAATTTATTACTTTCAGATATTTTTCAGCTCTGAATAAAGTAACAATTAAAATTTTAATTATACCTAATCTGTATATGTAACTGATGATAGTAAACATAGATCCTATTTTAAAGAATGTGTAATAATGAGAAATGCCCATTTCTATTATGTGTAATGTATTTCTTTTCTCTTTCTCAACTACATAGTCACACATCACACTTGAGGATTTTCAGTCATAGTTGACATTCTTGTCAGCTAATAGTTAAATAATCTAATCCCCTTTCATGCCAACTAAATAATCTTCACAACCAAAGTGAAAAATAATTTAAAACTAATCAGAATTTACTAAATGTATCCCCCTTTAATAAAAACCAAACTGAATCAAACAACAGAAACCTTTCTTGAAGAGCACAGTATACACTGTCACATTTTTGAGAAAGAACCATACGTTTAAAGAAGAGAAAATGGAATTTGCAAAAACAACCAATGCCACTGGGAAAATTCCATTAAACAACAGTGATTGTTTTGGTATCAAATCAGGAAAAATTTGCTTCAGCACCTCCCCAATGTATATCTTTGCCATGCTAAAACATTGAAATAAAAATTGGAAGAAATATTGCTCACTTGCATGCTCTGTCCATTTAAGTTTACTAAACAAAATTTATTACTTTTTTGTAATTCTTATAACATAGTACCTTTTATACTTTAATGATTATGAGGATCACATTTTTTTAAGGATTTTTTAAAATTTATTTGACAGAGAGAGAGAGAGGTCACAAGTAGGCAGAGAGGCAGGTGGGGGGGGTGGGGGGAAGCAGGCTCCCTGCTGAGCAGAGAGCCCAATGAGGGGCTCAATACCAGGACCCTGAGATCATGACCTGAGCCAAAGGCAGAGGCTTTAACCCACTGAGCCACCCAGGCGCCCCGATGAGGATTACATTTTTAAAAAATTTTAAAAATACAGAATCTTAGGCTTCTCAGATATTCTGATGTAATAGATCTGCTATGTTTCTGAAATCTCTATATATTTTTTAAAGTTCTCAAGTAATTCTTATTTGAAAAACATTGCAATAATTAATATAATGTATACAATCTTATAAAAATCAAAACAGGCAAAAAAATTGATATTTATCATAATAAAAGGCCATGCTACATGAAGCATCCAATGTTGGGTACTCTCTTCTTCTCATGTCCTCAGGCTTCCTTGAGGAAGTATTCCTAAATACTCCCATGCTTCAGTCCTCTCCATGAAAGTGGAATAAGTAACCCTGATTGGAGGATTAGGCAAAGGGACTGGGAGCCCAGTATCATTCTCTCTCCATCTTTTTATGGGATCCACCTCCCTGCACAAGCTCTCCCGGTGAGGCTGGCAGTTTTCAGTGCTCCCCATGATTGGTATTTTTCCCTAAAAAAGTCAGTAGTAGGAAGCTCAGTGGTGCCACAAGTCAGAGTTATACCCTCAAATCCAGCTTTGACAGTAAATAAAGATGAGATTCTGATATCACTCTTCCTAAATCTCTTGCTTTTCAAAATAAGTTCCTAAATCAAGACAGGGAAAGGGAGTTATTTATTGGCTTCCTAAAACTACATCTCCAACACTATTACATTGTTAACTAGGCTAGTCCTTTTTATTTAAATCCTACCAGCCAGTTACTGTAACAAGTTTTACATGTGAAGTAAGCTAATTATATTTGTATTTGCATAATACAATTCTATATAAAAGTCCTATAAAAAGGAATGTAAAAATTTCATTGGAAGTTTTAAAAATGCATTGTTCAACTCCTATTAATTTTATTATTGAGCTACTTAGAAATTCCAGCTCTTGGAATTTTTATTCAATAAGTACTAATTCTAGAACAGCATTTCCTGAAGTGTTCCATGGGTAAATAGTCTAAGATGGACTCTTATTGGGTTTCATGGTCAAAGAAGTTTGGAAAACATGAAAAACAGTACCCGCCCACACACAAATTCAAAACGTGTATTAGGTTAGGAAGGCTCTAAGAGGTCCTGGTATAAATAATTTGGCTTCTTTCACCCTTCTGCAATTAACATCCATCAATATCCAATGAAATTAATATTCTAGGTACCACATTATGGGAAATTCTGCTCTAGAGGATATTTTAGCAGTTGGATTTTTATTAAAAATAATACCTAAAACCTCCTATACAGTTAATTAATAAATGTTATTATCTCCTATAAGTTACCAGTGCATGTGCACCAGTGTGACAAGAATTGCCAAGCAGGACTGGGGAATTATGTAAATTTTGCAAGAGCAGAGGTTGAGTGTATTTGGGTGATTGTATCGCCAGTGCTTGGCAAAGGCCCAGCACAGAGTAGGCACTCAGATATTTTTTGAATGAGTGAACAGATGATGCAGACCTAATCTAGGGATGTGAATAACAATATCCCTCCCCAATGATATCTTATTTATAAAAAGAAAGAAAATCCAAAAGAGCCTCAGGCCAATGAGCTTCCAGAATAAAAAGAAAACAACAGTAGCTCTTCCTCTAGTGCTACCACACCCAACTTCTCTTTGGATCCTAAAGCATCATTCATACTCACCCAGTGAGTGAATTACTGATCTGTAATACTGAAACTGGATTTTATAACAGTTTTAACAGATTCTATAACCCAGGGTGCACTCTGGGTCTCAACAAGGGGATATGACACTACTGCTCGTCAAAGCTGCAGAATAAGGACAGGATCTACATGAGGACAAATACTGAGAAGGACTTGAGGTAAAGTGGAAAGCAAATAAGTTCCTTCTCAATTCTCTTTATTAAAGTGAGGTGCTTAATGCTTAGGTTTCTGCATCTATACTTAAAGGTCAATAACTCTGAGATTGCTAAGGAGGCTTGATTATATTATTATGGATGAGTGAGTCTGTTATCAAACAATGAATTGTAAATTTTGCATATCACTCTGAACCCAAAAAATGATCAATATTAGCAGTCCTCAAAAAAAAAATCATAATCCCCAAACTGAAACAACATATTTATTTTTAAGCCTATTGAGAAAAAGGTCTTCAAATCCTTAAGTTAAAAGGACAATTTGGGGAAAAGAATCTATAATATCAACCAATATTCAAAGTTATAAAAAGCAGTATTTTGGCATAAAGGTAACAAATGTTTTTATATATAAATATATTAATTCCAACTGTCACATATGGTTATGTATTATATAATGTAATTTCTAAAACTTTTGGGGAAAATTTGTTCTCTAAGACTCTAGTTTGAAGAAAAGAGAATTCTATCTACTTTTACATAAATACCAAGAAGTCTTCTCTTTTTACATATGATTAGTATAGTCTCTGAACCAAAGTTTGGGATGAGTAGACTGACAGTTTGTGCTATCTGGGGGTCTGAGAGGCTGGATGGATGATAGAGTTTGGGTACTGAACATCAAAACTCATGGGACCAAAGTTTATAACAACACCTGGGCATAATACTATAACTCATCCTTGACCTGGAAAATCTAGGTTATTAAATTATTAAGTATCACAAGGCTTATATTCTCTACAGTTTCACAGCTTTCAAGACTGTACTGGAAGAAGTCCCCAGAAATCTTCTTTTAGGGTTTGAGGTCCCCCCACCCTGCCCCCAAAAAACAAGTGAGACTTTGTAAGAAGCCTTTATCCTTCTAGTCCCAAGATTTTTCCTGATGTATTTAAAGCCTAGACATTGTAAATCTCAAAATGGGCACTAAACCTTGAGGGTAATACAACAGTTTGAATGCAGGTATACATGTGGGGCTTGGCAGACAGCAGCAGTACTGGCCTTCGGTAGCACACTTGCTTGGGAAGCTGTGGTGGGTCACCTGGCCGCCTGCTGCTGGCTATCCAGCACCTCTTGCTAAAAGTGAGGGCAACCCAAGCAGCCCCAACCATATGAGGGCTCCACGGGCTTCTCTCCAGGACAACGGAAGTAATGGGATCTTTAGCTGGCCCAGACCGTTGATCTTTGAACCTGCTCAGAACTGTAATTTTTCCTGATCAGGAGTGAAGTAAGGCCTTATGGCTGGCATTGTGCAGCTCCTGGAAGGGTGCTATGGCATTGACTTCCTGAGAGGTGAGGCCACATAACTCTGTTCACCTCAACATGCTGCAGATCCCCCCATTTCTTTTTTCCCAAATCTGCAGGGAGGAGTGTGACCTAGGCTTGCTTTTACTATGTATATGGGTGTCGTCTGTCACAAGAGGCTACTCACTGAGAAGCAAAAACACTTTCACCTGCTTTTGCCTTTGGACCTTGAAAATCAGTCTTTACAAGAAGCAACACTAAAACAAATTCTTTTTTTTTTTTTTTTTAAAGATTTTATTTATTTGACAGAGAGAAATGCAGCAAGAGAGGGAACACAAGCAGAGGGAATGGTAGCAGGAGAAGCAGGCTGCCTGCCAAGCAGGGAGCCCGATGCAGGGCTCGA
>JAQQSY010000029.1:103712-128261 GCA_028646535.1 Procyon lotor
TAATGGAGGCATAAGGACGAATATCCTCTCTGTTTTCTTTGGGATAAGTCTTTCCAGTGATTTATCAATCATATTAATTCTTTCAAAGAACCAGCTTCTAGTTTTGTTGATCTATTCTATTGTATTTCTGGTTTCCAATTCATTGTTCTCTGCTCAAATCTTAATTATTTCTCTTCTTGTGCATGGCATAGGCATCTTTTGTTGGTTTTCTTTTTTTTTCTCCAGTTCTTTAAGGTGTAAAGTTAGTTGGTGAATTCAGGATTTTTCTATTTTTTTGAGTGAGGCTTGGATGGTACTGGTACAAAAACAACACATAGATCAATGGAATAGAATAGAAAGCCCAGGAACCTCAACTCTATGGTCAGCTTATCTTCAACAAAGCAGGAAAAAATATCCAATGGAAAAAAGGCAGTCTCTTCAATAAATGATGCTAGGAAAATTGGACCACTAAATATGGAAGAATGAAACTCAGCCATTCTCTTACGCCATACACAAAGCTAAACTAAATGGATGAAAGACCTCAACATGAGATACGAATCCATGAAAATCCTACAGGAGAACATAGGCAGTAATCTCTTCGACATCAGCCACAGAAACTTCTTTCAAGATATATCTCTAAAGGCAAGGGAAACAAAAGTGAAAATGAACTTGTAGGACTTAAGATAAAAAGATTCGTATTGCATGGAGAACTGGGTGTGATGCACGAATAATGAATCTTTTAACACTGAAAAAATAAAATAAAAAAAAAAGAAATTCCTGGACAAAATTTGAAGAAAAAAAAAAAGATGAAAATCTTCTGCATAGCAAAGGAAACATCCACAAAACAAAGAGGCAACCCACAGAATTGAAGAAGGTATTTGCAAATGACATTACAGAGGGCTGATATCCAAGATCTATAAAGAACTTCCCAAACTCAACACCCAAAAAACAAATAATCAAGTCAAAAATGGGCAGAAAACATGAACAGACACTTCTCCAAAGAAGATATACAAATGGCTAATAGACACCTGCAAAAATGTTCATCATCGTAGCCATTCAGGAAATTCAAATCAAAACCACATTAAGATACCACCTTCTACCAGTTAGAATGACAAAAACTGACAAGGCAAGAAACAACAAATGTTGGAGAGGCTGTGGAGAAAGGGGAACCCTCCTACACTGCTGGTGGGAATGCAAGTTGATACAGCCACTTTGGAAAAACTGTGTGTGTGGGGGAGTTCCTCAAAATTAAAAATGGACCTACCCTATGACCCAGCAATTGTACTGCTGGGCATTTATCCCAAAGATATAGATGTAGTGAAAAGAAGGGCTACATGCACCCCAGTGTTCATAGCAGCAATGTCTACAATATCCAAACTCTGGGGAGAGCCAAGATGCCCTTCGACAGATGAATGGATAAAAAAGATATGATCCATATATACAATGGAATATTACTGAGCCATCAGAAAAGATGAATACCCAACTTTTGTATCAACATTGACAGGACTGGAGGAGATTATGTTAAGTGAAATAAATCAAGCAGAGAAAGTCAATTATCATATGGTTTCACTTATTTGTGGAACATAAGGAATGGCATAGAGGACCTTAGGAGAAGGAAAGGAAAAATGAAAGGGTGGATATTAGAGGGGGAGATGAACCATGAGAGACTGTGGATGCCAGGAAACAAACTGAAGGGTTTTAGAGGGGAAAGGGGTAGGGGGATGGGTGAGCCCGGTGATGGGTATTAAGTACATGGAGTACTGAGTGTTATATGCAAACAATGAATCATGGAACACTACATCAAAAACTAATGATGTACTGTATGGTGACTAACATAACATAATTTTTAAAAAGTTTTTATTTTATTTCCAGTTAATTAACATACAATGTTATATTAGTTTTAGGTGTACAATATAGTGATTCTCAAATTCCATACATCACTAGGTGCTCATCATAAGTATGCTTCTTAACCCCTATCACCTATTTAACCCATCCCCCAAATCCCTTCCTTTCTGTTAGCCATCAGTTTGTTTTCTGTAATTGAGTCTGTTTTTTTGGTTTCTCTCTCTCTTTTTCTTCCCTTTTGCTCATTTGTTTTGTTTCTTTAATTCCACACATAAGTCAAATCTCATGTCATTTTTCTTTTCCTGACTGACTTCATTCACTTAGCTTTATACTCTCTGCCCCATCCATGTCGTTGCAAATGGCAAGATTTCATTCTTTTTTATTGCCATTTTTTTTACCACTCTTATTTGTAAGGGAGATTAAGTCACTTGCTCAGCCCCTCCCAATCAATAAGAGCTAGAACCAGAATCTTGAACTCAGGGCTGTCAGAAGCCAAAAGCCTGGCTCTCCCATCATGTTGCACTCACTTCTGAAACAATGATGCCTTTAAAATATTAACAGAGAAAAGAAAAATGTGTAGATCCACCACTGTCAAAGAAAAGCCCATCTTTCTTTTGTGAGTTTGCTTGCATATTCCAGAGGCCACAAATTCACTCTAAATCTGAAAAGTGTGGGGATTATTTCCTCTCAACTTATTCTTAACCTAAGACCTTTGATGTTGTCAGAAAGACCTTTCTGATGACTATAAATTAGCAACCCCATCCCCATCCATCAAGCTCTATCCCCTACAGAGCTTTCACACTTGTTTCCTTGTTTGGTGCCTATCTTCTGCACACTAGAGTTGAAGCTCCATGAAGATGAGGACTCTTTTCTGGTTTGTTCACTGATGTATCCCCAGCATCAAAGAGTGCCTGGGACACACACGTGGTGGACTCCTGGTATATATTTCTTGAAAGGATAAACAAACACAGAAGAGAAATCACCTAACTGAATCAAAATAGTGCTGTTTACAGTTCCTCAAATACGGGAAAATCTAGGGTCTTTTTAAATTTTATTTTTTATTTTTTTATTTTTTCAAAATCTAGAAGATTTCTACCTCTGCTCACCATCCTACTTCTCAAACTATCTCCTTCAATTCCTTTTCTCTTGTTTTTGCCATAGGTTCAATCACAAGTCACCCACATAGACCTAGAAGTGTTAATACTTAATGCAAAATTTCTTGCAGCAAATCTTTTTTTTTCTTTTTTTTTTATTATTATTAATTTTTATTAACATATAATGTATTATTTGCCCCAGGGTACATGTCTGTGAATCTTCGGGCTTACACATTTCACAGCACTTAACAGCACATACCCTCCCCAATGTCCACAACCCAGCCTCCCTATCCCTACCCTCCCACACACACCTCCCTCCCCGCCGCCACCCTTAGTTCATTTCTTGAGTCTAGGAGTCTCTTATGGTTTGTCTCCCTCCCCATCCCTTCCCGTTTCATTTCTCTCCCCCACCCCCACAAACTCTTGCCTTTCCTCTCAAGTTCTTCATATCAGAGAGATCATGTGATACTTGTCTTTCTCTGACTGACTTATTTCGCTTAGCATAATACCCTCCAGTTCCATTCACGTCGTTGCAAATGGCCAGATTTCGTTTCTCTTGATGGCTGCATAGTATTCCATTGTATATATACACCACATCTTCTTTATCCATTCATCTGTTGATGGGCATCTAGGGTCTTTCCATAGTTTGGCTATTGTGGACATTCTTGCAGCAAATCTTATCCGTTACCCAGGGGCTCCCCAGTGTCTTAATGATACTACTGCATACAATTCAGCATACACTTTAGAGATTAAAAAAACTTTAATTGCCAAGATTTCTCCCCATTTCTACTCCAGTAGCTTTACTTTACAACTCTAGTTGCTTATGCTAGGAGCATTTATTAAGGGTCCAGTCCCTTAAATTAAGTAGAGATAGAACAATGAAAGAAATGGGCCCTCCCACCCGTTGCTTGCAAAGTGGATTAGTCCTAATCCTATGGATCAGATCTGCACCTGAAAGCCACTCCAACACTTGATACTCAAAGCCAAGGGATAGCAGAAATCTCCATGGAGAACAACATGAAAGTGATTGTAAAAGACTCAAGACACTGAAAGGCAAGCAGCAGAAGCAATGAAGGAGACTAAAAGCATATGAAATAAAATCTAAAAATTAAGCTTCAGTCTTTTAAAATAAGCCTCGTAGGCTTAATCCACATCTTTTTTAGAATTAAGCTAAATGGGCATTTTGTTAATGTTAATTTTGGAGACTTTTTAATATTTACCCTCAGTTTGTCTAGCCCTCATTTCATTTCAGCAAATGCCACCACCAGCATCTGCCAGATGCTTTAGCCAGAAACTCCAGTGTCTCTGCTTTTCTACATTACTTCCAATCACCAAGTCTTATTGTTTCTTTCCACTTAAAAGATCTACTTGGCCGGTACTCTAGAAGAAAACCTGGACTACTGCAGTGACCTCTAATTTGGTCTTCTCCCATTGTTGCAGGTTGAATTGTGTCCCCTCAAAAGATGTTGAAGTTCTTACCCCCAGTACCTATGAATGTGAAGTTATTTGGAAATAAGGTCTTCGCAGAGGATCCATTTCAGATGAGTTTATTAGGGCAGGCCTAATCCAATATGACTGATGTCCTTATAAAAAGGGGAAATTTGGACTCAGAGGCAAACACAGCAGGGAGAACTTCAGGTGAATATGAAGGCAGAGATCAAGGTGCACCTACAAGCCAAAGGAATGCTATGGGTTGCCAGCAAACCACCAGAAGCTAGCAGAGACATGGAATAGATCTTCCCTCACAGCCTCAGAAAGAACCCATCTTCCTGACACTTTGACCTCGGATTTTTAGCCTCCAGAATGGGGAGACGATATATTTCTGTTGTTTAAGCCACTCACTCTGCAGTACTTTTGCTGTGGACACCTTAGGAAACAAAGGCACCTATCTTCTCATTATCTCAAATTCTACTTAAATTTTTAAAAAGTTATATAAGTAATATATTTTCCTTGTAAAGACCTCACATTTATTGAAAGCTTTCTTTATGTACCAGACGCTAAGTGCTTTATATGTTATTATATCATTTGGCCCTTGTATCAGCCCTATTATCATCTTCATGTTATAGATGAAGACACTGAGGTACAGAGTAACTTGCCTGAGGTCACATGGCTGTTATGAGCTGGGACTCAAAACCACATGGTGTGGCTCCAGAGACTGAGTGCTCAAATACCATGGCATAGCCCCTTTGATTACCATGTGGTGCCCTCCCCAAACCCCTGAAAGTAACTGCTGTTGGCTTTTGTCTCTAATGTGCTCCATTTACTTTATGTGTGTATACATGCACATGTGTATGTGTGTGTCTCTATATAAAGTATGTAGCCTTAAATCCTAAAAGGATCACACATATCTTCTAACTTGCTCTTTTTCACTTAATTGTCCTAAACACCCATTTTAGTGAGTGTATATTTTCTTTCTGCTTAATAGTCCACTGTATTATTTTATATCATGAGTATTTATATTTGTATGCTAAGATGGGGTCAAAAGCTTTTGATGTTCTTCTAATGCCTTCCAAGCAGTGGGAGGGGCAGGAAGTCGCATCTGTAAGATCCTGGCTTTTGGAAGGGAGGGTGGGGAGAGGGCGGGGGTGGCTCCAGGCCCAGTTTGGGTGGTGCTGACTTCTTTAACATCAGTTTCTACTAAGAATTGACTTTGAGAAAAAGAATGTGGGCCCGGAAATCTCAATATTTGGGGTTTATATTCAACTAGGCCTCATTGGTTAAGTCACTTATCTTGTCTGAGCTATATTTATTACTTATATTTAGAAAAACAGAGGTCATAATTCCTGTCCTTCACTGTCATAACATTTCTGTAAGGAAAAAATTAAATGAAATCAAATGGCTTGTAGACATAATTGTTTTTATGATTATCATTACCTTCATACCATTTCCAGGTACTAGATATCAGAAATATTGGTTTATAGAGTCTTTGGAAAAGAAACGACTATTTGGAATAATTTTTATTGCTTTTTGGGATTGTTTTAAGAATTAAATGAAGTGATGCATATAAAAAGACTACAGGATAGTATATGGAACATGGCAGGCACTGTGAAGTCTAAAGTTCCTCTCTTCTCTCTCCCTTTTTTCCCCCCATACATTCAGCCCATGAGTGTCCTTACCACTGAACTTTTTGTTGAAAGTTCTGGAACTACTTTTCCATGATACAAATTCTAAAATACTTACGAATCAGAAAATTTTCAAGCCTTCTAACAGAGACAGCATTAAATCATTAATTATAAAACACACAGTTTAGTGAATTCTTCATTGATTTTACAAAGAAGATTATTTGCTTGTGTGTGCGTGTGCATGTGTGCAGATGCACGCGCGAGTGTGTGTGTACTTTGCTCTCTAAAGTATCCAGTTATTTCCAAAGGAAGACAAACCCCTTAGGTTTTGGTCCTTCAGATCTCCTTTATCTCTGATAGTCTGAGCTTCAATAGGACTGTTTTTCTTTTTACCCACAGAAACATGCATAGAGAGCTTGAACAGGTGCTGCTTTGAGTAATAGAATTCACAACAGACCCAGCCTCTGTTATCTCAAATTGAGAAAAAGATACAGATAGTTCTTTGAATACAACAAAAAATGAAGGCAAAAGAGTAAAGTTTGAAGAGACACCCATCAAACTACAGCGATATCCTCCTATAGGCATTTACTACACCAAGGAGGGAGGTTCTTTAGATTGATTGCCAGAGCTTAAGAGAAACGCATGTTTTTCATTTTCCTGGCTCTGCAGCTGATGTCTTTGACATCTTTGTTAGTGTTGCTGTTGCCATTGCATTATTTTTCATATAGCATGGTGTGATCTGTGTAGTGTCACCCCTTTCTAGACATCTAAGTGAGGCCCATCATAGGGTGAGAGATCCTTACTGTGATCCCTGATTGTCTGCAGGCCACTCCTGATCTAGCACAATGTTTCTGATGTACACAAATTACGTTTCTTATCCCATGGGATCTTGGTTACACTTTTAGGGGAGTGAGCTCCCATGTGTTCAACCTCAAAGACGGTTTAAACATATATTCAGGAGTTCAGGTGATAGTTATAAACACACAGGGGAGGATAGGAGAGGTATAATTGATCTAGCTACCCAATCTTCTTGTACCTTACAGTGAAGGAAGATCTTGAGAAGGTGAAAGTTAGAAACAGGAATTTCAGAAGATGACTATGGGACTATTTTCTCCTTCCCTGAGCCAACTTTCTGCCTCATTTTTCTACAACCATTTCACTTAATATCCTCCACTCCTAAGAAATCTATATTTTTAACCAACACTATAGTAGATTGTAAGGTGAAGTCTCTGGAGAGACACACACTTTGAGAAATGCCAGCCTACATAATGAAGCCCAGTTCCTGAGTGTGATGTTGGTGGATTTCCCGGCCTTTCCGGCCTCCTTTGGCCCACTTCTTCAGCTTCTTCTGCTCTTCTCCTGTCCCCCTTCACCCAAGCCTCAACTCAACTCCTTGCAACTGTCCTTTGGCCAAAACTGAGCTCTTAACATTTTCCAAACACATGGAGTTACATTACAAATTCAGAGCTTTTGCACTAGCTGTAATGACTTGTTCTCACCTTCAGGCCTCACAGAGTTGTGCTTACTCTGAGCCAGTGCGGAGATATCTTGTCAGATGATGCCAGCATTATCCCCTTCCTGTCCCCTTGCACCCTCTCTGCCCTCTTTCTCCTCAGGTCATGAAGCTTCATCTCTGCCTCTGCTCAGTCACTTTTGTAATTTGCTTATACTTCTCTTATTGTCCTCATCACTTACTTAAAATCCAGTTCACCTCCTCCTTAAAGTTTGCGCTGCTCTCCTGAGATAAGCTCTTTCTTAAATGTCCATTGCATGTCTTCTGAAACTGTCTATGTCACCTGTCACATTCAATCTTAAAATTAATAGCACACACATTTATAGCACTTGCTAAGTGTCAGGCCCTATTCTAAGCATTTTATGTAAATTAACTCACTTAAGCCTTGCATCTACCTTCAGAAGTAGGTGCTACGGTTATCCCTTATTTCACTGATAAGGAAATGCAACACAGAGAGGATAAGTGACTTATGAAGTCTCCCACTACTAAATGGCTATGCCATAGCTCAAACCTAGTCAGTTTGGCTTGAGATACCATGTTCTGAACCATTAATGTGTAAAATGCTCTATTATACCTTATGTTTTGTAGTTATTTATGTAAATATCTTATAATTTTTTCTTCCATTTCTGCCTACCTTTGTCTCCTAGTACATGGTAGGCACTCTCCACATGCTTGAGCAATAGAATTACATGGGGATTATTTTTTCAGGAGGTCCTTGAATTCTAAATTTTGGGAACCCCTAGGAAAAAACCTCCAATATATCTGATAATGGAATTTCCAGTGGTGGTAAAGGTCAAAGCATAAATCCTTTTTGACGGTTAGCATTTTCTTATGATTTTTGTTCTCCTACCTACCTTTCCAAGTAGTTATTATTTTCATTTGTTTTACTTTATTTTATGATATGTTCACACTTATATTTTAAATGATGGAAAGGAAAAGATCACTTGCAAATGCCAACTGGGAAAGTATTTATTTTAAACAATGCTGTTCCGGTGCACCAGCTGCCGTTGCTATGCTTGCATATTGGTTGCTAGGGGTAATGAGGAGAGTTAAGCTTGTGATGTCAAGGTGACAAGTTGCTTCAACCGAACATTCTATTGGCTAGAATTTTTCTGAGATCAGGAATCCTCAACTCCAGGCAATTAGAAAGGTATTTGGTTTTAACTTGCAGAAATAACTTAAACCACAGAAAGAATTAATTATAATCTAGTCATTTTTAAGTGTGGAAGGAAATCTGGCAGTTTATACAGATTCAGAATTTGGACAAGAGTTTTAAAAGTTTAATTCTCCCCAAAGGATGATACACATCCTCATTACAGAAGACTAATAGTATTGTAAAATTAAAAAAGGAAGAACTACCTTTAATATCAGAACACAGTATCTGTCCAAAAAAGGATTTGTTTAAATATATCAGTTGTCATATGAACACAGGAAAAGAGACCTCACCATTTTAGAAATTGTCTTACTATGAATACAGATTTTTAGATTTATGTTTAAGAGGAAATATTTGTGTGTGCTTATCATCATTTTGCTTGTATTTTACATACAAACACATTCAGTAAGAAATCCTCAAGCACCTATAACATGTAAAACATCGTCATAGGCATCAAGACAGAGTGACCAACTATCCCAATTTACCTGGGATTTTCCGCGGTTTTAGCACTAATAATCTCATGTCTTGGGAAACCCCCAAGTCCTGGGAAAACACAGAAAATTTGATCAGTGTACAAGGAGTAAACAAAACAAGACTAAAGTTGTCTCCAAAAACTTTCATGTGGCTAGGGAAACAAGCTGAACAGCTAGATAGTCAAGGAACACAAATAATAAAGGCTTACATTTACTGAGGTCTTATAAGGTAAATTGTATCATTATCCCCATTTTAAAGATCAATAAACTGAGACATGGCAAGGGTAAATAACCTAGTTAGTGGAGGAGCCAGAATTTAAATCCAGGATGTTTGGCTTTAGAGCACATACTATCATTAAGTCCTGTATGGAAAAGTTCTCCAAGGGGAGGGACTGATAGAGGCAGGAGCACTGGGGAAAGCAGCACCAGAGGAGTGGTTGACTACACCTTGACTCTAAAAAGTGAGCAGGATTAAGAGAGTTAGGAAGAAGAGATGAAAACATCATTAAAAAAAAAAAAAAAAGGAAATCGCACAAGCCATGGTCTGGAGTGAAGAACAGGCCAAGTACTCTCTTTCCAGAGACATGAAGGAATTAGCCTTGGAAAAAGGATGGGGCCCTTTGTCTGATATTGGAGACAATTAAATGCAAAGGCAAAGAGAGAGGAAGTCAGAAAGTGACTTTTGCTAGAGACATTTAGTCTCTCTAGTCAAAGGCAAGGTCACGTATTAGGTGAGGAGGTGGGATTGAAGCTGGAAGCAGGGAGTAAAGACTTGTAAGCCCCTTTCTTGAGCTGTTTTAGGAAGTCTGCAGGTGTCCAACAAGAGAATTTCTGAAGAGTAAGAGGAGTTGAAATAGAATATTAATAATTTTTTAAAGATTTTATTCATTCATTCATTTATTTGAAAGAGAGAGTGAGCATGAGCAGGAAGGGAAGGACAGAGAGGGAGAAGCAGACTCCCCACAGAGCAGGGAGCCAGACATGGGGCTCGATCCCAGGTCCCTGAGATCATGACCTGAACTGAAGGCAGACGCTTAACCAACTGAGCCACTCAGGTGCCCCAATAATTTTTAATTGTTACATAGTCATATAAAAATTCTGGGAAATAGAAAAAAAAGAAAATAAAAAACCCACTCTAATTTTAGGTCTTTGTCTTATGTTTGTTTCTTAAACACTCAGAATCGTAGTGTACCTATATATCTGAATCCTGCATTTGATTTTACTTAATTTATTATCACAACTATTTCCCATTTTGTTCTATCGTTATTTATAACCATCATTTTAACAACCAGACAATATTATATCAGAAGTATATTCCACAATTTCCTTAACCACTATGCTTTGTTGATATTCAAGTTTCCAGTATTTTCTTCCTTTCATAAATGAAGCTAGAATGACATCTTCTGTTTATATTTTTCCCCACGGTCTAACTAGTTCTCGTATGGTTTTTTTTTTTTTTTTTTTTAATTTTATTTACTTATTTGACAGAGATCACAGGTAGGCAGAGAGTCAGGCAGAGAGAGAGGGAGAAGCAGGCTCCCCGCTGAGCAGAGAGCCCGATGTGGGGCTCGATCCCAGGACTCTGAGATCATGACCTGAGCCGAAGGCAGAGGCTTTAACCCACTGAGCCACCCAGGCGCCCCTCTCGTATTGGTTTTTTATGTTTTCTTTCTTTAGCTGCCATGAGGCTATGAAGAAACAAGATTTATTTTTCATATAGGCATACACATAGTAGCGTATCGAAGTGCATGTTGTATTCTTTAAAAAGTAAAAAAAAAATTGAGAAGTACTTATTTATTTCACTGACATTTCTAATTATTTTAAACTTTTAGATTTGTTTCCTTCTTTGTAATTCCTTCAGAAAGAGCCTGAGTTGCCTCCCAAAATTAGTCTCTAGGTTCATATCTTATTTATAGCTTTATATTGTAAGATACGACATATTTTAAGCTTTCTAGGACATAATATAAGCCCAGCTTTAAAAGAGGACTTGGCTCTGAGTAACACTGGGCTGAACCCAAACCCTTGTTACTGGCCAGAAGAGTTAAGCTCAGAAATCCCTGCCCCTGTCACACAGTTTCTGCAAACAGCCCATCTTCCATCCCAGAGCCACCGTGTCTCTTCCCTATTCCTGTCCCTCCACGTGACTGTTGCTCTTTGAGCTCCATTGAGGTCTCTGGTTCCTTGACGCATCCCCTTTCTTCAAGACTCTAAGCCAGCTCTTGACTTCCTCTCTCATACCCATCATTCATCCTCTCTTATAGCACTGTCCTCTCCTATCTCATCTTTCTACTCCCACTGCCCTGCTGACTCTGGTTCTTGGATCAGCCCATCTGGGTGTCTCCTCCACTCCTACATCTGGTGCAAAAACCTGCTGGGGTTGGGTAGAAGATGGTCACTTTACAAATGTGGTCTTGCACCAAGCTGTGTCCTCAGGGCTGCTCGATACTCCTCTTTCAGGGCCATTCTAAGTTCTTCTCTCCCTCAGCTCTTAGCTCGTGAACAACTTTTCTTTACCAGTGCAGAGAGAGCAGAGGCTTCTGGGTGTGAACTTCTTGACCTTCCCATCCCACACCTGCAGATTTGTCTTTATTTAAGTCCTCTTTTCTTTCTGAGGGGAAGTATTGTTCTTCTTCCTGTCCAAAGCTAATCCTTCCACCTTCCACTGATACTATCCATTCCAGATTCCTCTGAGATCATGTCCTATCAATAGTAAGTTCTCTTTCATCTTTACTGGCTCCTTCTTTTCACATGGGCATACACGAAGACTCTCTATCTCTGTATATATATATTTAATTTATTATTAATTTATTATTATTTAATTAGTTTATTAAATTATAATAAAGCATATAAATTATAAGTTATAATTTAATAATAAAAATTATTATATAATTTAAATTCAGTTAGCCAGGGTATGGTATATGATTGGTTTCTGATACAATGTCCAATATACATTTGTTCAATCTAATACCCAGTGCCCATCATATCAAATGGCCTCTTTAATGCCCATCAGCCAGTTACTCCATCCCCCTACCCACCTCCCTTTCCACAACCCTCAGTTTGTTTTTTAAGCGTGAAAGAAAGACAGATTTGTATTCTGCGCCTATTGTATACGTTGGTCACTAGAAAACTTAATATCTCAATTCTCATAACAATGTTATGGGTTATGTGTTGTTATCTGACTTTTTTAAAAAATAAAGCCAAGACTTAGGTTAACAAATGTTTTAAATTAGTAAACTGGCTTGGTCTGTGACAAAACCATGAATGCTACCTCCATTCGCCCACTCCATGTTCCCTTTGCTCTTCCTTCACAAACACATTTGTTAATCAGTAACAAATGATTCGCTTAAATTCCACTTCAGCATGGTTTATTGGTCAGTTGTCTATGCGAGAATTATTTAAAACATATCTACATATTGAATATGCAATCAATAGCTTCTTAACCGACTTAGAACACACAGTATCTAAAGCATTTCAGAAAAAAACCTCACTGACTGCTTGTTTCCTTACCCACTAAATGTGTGGGTATGAATCACCATCTGCAGCAACTATCTCCAGAGGAAGGTTAATACATACGTGAGTAATAATAGTCAGTGGTATGATGGCAAATGCTTAACAATTACTCTCTGAATAAAAGTTGTTGATCAATAGAGTTTGCCAGTGTCTGTGACATAAATACTCCCACCATAAGGAGTATTTAATAATGGCTGTGTTTAATGACTATCTTAAAAAATTCCTAAAAATATAGCAATCACAAGCATATATGAGCTGGTTCCAGCACATTACTGAATTAGCTAACAGTTACTAAGTGCTTGCTAAGTATTGCACACCATTCTAAGTGCTCAGGAATCCTACAACACGTTATTTCCATGTAGAAACTGAAAGGTTAAGTAAATTGCCCAAGAACGTGCCATTTAAGTATGGAGGCTGGGATTGTACTAGACACCAAAAATGCCATCTTTCACAGACCAAGCCATCTTTGGTACTAGACACCAAAAATACACAAATTTGGGACTATATGAGCCTTTTTTATTTCTAATAACTTAGAAGAATCTGGTTTAAGTTTTGTCATCATATGAATTATTAAGAAAATATATATTTAAAATAAATATGTAATTTCCTCCCTTGGTAGACTTAAGTACCAGCAAGACAGGAATCCTATTTTCTGGTGTTTTTGTATCTCTAATGTTTAGTTCAGTGCCCAGCATGTAGCAAAAACTCATAAAGAATATTGAAAATATATAATAATTCTTAGCCCTTCATTAAAAGTTCTCTAAAATCTCTGTAAGGTATGTAAATGTATTTAAAATAATTAAATATTTTATGTTTATATCCCTTGACCAAATAATACCAGCCCTGGGAATTTATCCTTAGGAACTAATTCAAAAGGAGGAAGGGGGGGGAAAAAAGCCTTAGGCAAGGAAATGTTCATTGCAGTGCTGGCTGTATAAACAGAAAATTAAAACAAACATAAATATCCAAGAATAGGGGTATCTGGGTGGCTCAGTTGCTTACCTGTCTGCCTTTGGCTCAGGTCATGATTCCAGGGTTCTGGGATTGAGACCCACATCTGGCTCTCTGCTCAGTGGGGAGCCTACTTCTCCCTCTCCCTCTGCCCTTCACTCCTCCCTCGGTTTATGCACCCTCTCGCTCTCTGTCAAATAAATAAATAAAATCTTTTAAAAATCCAAGAATAGTGAAACAGTTAAAGTATGATACATTTCTTCAAATGAATTTTGTGCAGCCGATAAAAAAAATAAATTCATTTCACTTAAAGTAGAAAAATAAAGCAGGATACAAAAGCCCCCCCCCCATGACTTGATCACATAATACAGCAGGCCATGCTACAGAATGCCTAAAAGTAGAGGTTTCGGATTTGGACCTACAAGAACTCAATTCTAGGATCTTTCAACTTGCCACACAATGCAGGGCAAATTGTTTAACTCTCTTTAATTGTCGGGGTTAAATGAGCAAACATAGACAGTGCCCAGGGCATCACCTGGCACACTGATCTATTACCTATACATATGGCAGGGACTGGCAGGAAATATGGGCAAGGGAAAATAATTCATGCTTTTGGATATGTATGTGGGGATCGTAGATCAATTTTTTAAATTTATAAATTTTATGACATATATGCAATAAAGAATAACCAATGGAAAAATACAGTCACTTTTACAATAGCCTACAAATTATGTCTATCTCCAGTGTAGACAACCTTCAGTCCAGACAAGTGAATTAACTCAATCAGTGCTCTAAGAATCCTCTGAGGGACCTCACAGACAGGACCTATGCTTCTACATTCCCGGCTGTTCATGGGTTGCTGAGACTCTGCTACCATTCACTTGTTCACCCAGTTTCCACCAAACAAATGTGGAGTTAGACTCATTTTCATGCTACAAAGATATACATAGAGTCATGCTAATCTGATAATGATAATGCTGTTCCTGGTCCTTTGGATTCCTGCTCACGTGTGGAAGGTATCGTGTAACCTTCCAGGTTATCAGATCACATACTACTATTTCTCTTCTTCCTCCTTGTTCATCTTCCTCTTATCAGGCTGAAATTGGTAAAGATGAATTAAATGTGCCTGCATTATCCCTCAACCTGCAAACAACCCGGAATGTTTCAACACCTAAACTTTACTTTTAATAAATCATATTTAGTTGAACACCTTACCAGATCCACAGTACAGTATCTGGATTACAATTATACTCAAAGCAAAATTGTTAGGTGCATAATACATCTGAAGTCATTATGATAGAGTTCCATGTAACAAGAACCAAAATAATTATCTTGACATAAATTATTTTGATATTTTAGGGCCAAAAGATTCAGAGAAATTTTTATTTTTTTATTTTTTTAATTTTATTTATTTATTTTTTTCAGTGTTACAAGATTTATTGTTTTGCACTACACCCAGTGCTCCATGCAAGATTCAGAGAAATTTTTAAAGAGATTAGTTTTCGTGTCTTCAAGTTAAACAGAAATAAAGTCGAGAGTTCAGCATAAGCTCAAGGCTTGTCACCACCTGCTTAAACGTGAGAGCGGCACTTTAGGCATGCCCAAGTCTGCTTAGCTTATTCTTATTAGTGGGGGCATTTAATTAAACTGAGACAGTTTCTCTGCCTGACCAGGGCAACTACTGATGAGAATAAAATTGATGGAAGATGAACAGTTAACAGCAGGAGATACGTGGGAACAAGAAATAAAAGAGCCATAGTCAAACTGAAGAATATTGCTGTAGTATATTATATTTGACATTTACTGCTGTGTCTAATAATGCATCCCTTACTTCTCTCCAGCAGCCATGTTGTTTCATTATTTTAAATTTTGGGAGCTTTTGTTTTTGAAAAATGACAAAAGTCTCACTTCTCCATTCCTCATTAGGGTGCATATTTAATTGTGTTCCTCTGTTCATTATATTTGAATATTGCCATTTAACCAGAAGAGTGCTGGCAAAATCCTATAAATGGCTATGCCTGGCTTTTCCAAGGTATTTAAAATTCTATCGTTGTTTCCATAAGCCACAGACAGTGGGTTATTTTTCATGGATAGACAGTGCATTCTTCTCTTGGGGTTTTTATGGACAGACTGTATAAAATGATAACACAATGAATGGGGTACCAGCTCCACTATATCAAGGGCTTAAATCAGCTATTTCAGACAGAAACTCAATGTAGTAGAGCACGTTTCAAATAGGTTTGCAGGTACAGGCTATAACACAAAAATTTCAACATCTTTTGTGATTAATTCTCATGAAAGGTTAATGACATTTTTTACAATAAATTAGAGCTAAGGTGAGGGAGATTTCGGTAATGTAGGTTCAGGTGGCAACCTGAATAAAATCGATAAGATTTGCATGCCAGAATTAAAATAGAGATGTAATCTATCTTGAAAATGGCCAGGGTTTGGATTATTGTGGAAGATATAGCAAAGGTGAATCTTCTACTTGCCTGTTCATAATCCTTTTCATTCTCATGATCGTTTTTATGATTTTATAATACCATATTCACTATAGCTCATTTCATACTCTCCCTTCCTGAAAGAGAAATTACTTCATTGTACTTGCTTAAAAAGAAACTATTTTCAATTTTAATTTCTAATTAACCCTAACTTAATCATAATCATTAGGGCTTCCATTTTGTTGTTTCTTTTTTAAACCTGTTGTGGAAAAATGGTCTAAACCAAAGTGATTTCTTAAAACTGTCTCTAAGAAGTGTGAAGAAATGTCTATTTGCAGTTAATGATCCAGAAAATCAAGAATTACCCCCAGTTTGCCAATGAAGAATACTTTTATCAATTTGAAATTCTTTTTAATGGAAAAAATTCACATGGAATTAATTTTTAAACATGGTCTTTAATGCAAACTTAAATTCCCAGCTACCTAGGTGTGACATGTGATCCAGAGCTCTCTTGTTATATTTCTTCTGAGAATCCTAAGTTTATATGTAGATTCTCTTTATACAAGTTATGATGGCCACAGTTCTATAATTATTAGTATGTAATAAATGGATTTATTACTCAATAAATTATAATAATATCATGTAACAGACACCAAAATAGCTTGGTTTAAATCACTGAAAGAATTTTGGTATTATATTCTACAGGCTTCCCACTTAATCTTTAATCATTATGATTGATAAACTTGTAAAGAGATGATCTTGTACGATACACTGGAGACAAAGTATCATATTTTTGGCTACCTAAAAAATAATAGGGGGAATGCAACTGCAAATACTCATAAATATAATGCTCTTCATGATAAATCTATTTTATTTACTCTTTTATTTTGTCTCTTTCATTCCCAAGAAGAAGATAAGGTGGCTTTATCATTAGAGTGACCATATAGTTTATCATCTAAACTTTCAAGAATGAGAGGGTTAATATTAATCATCATACTGAGGCATAGACATAAACTAGCCCTATCCCAGGAATGCTGGAACAGATAGTCACTCCAGTTACCACAATGCTCAATACAATAAAACCGTAGACTAGGCAAGACAGGACAAAAGGAAAAAGAAGGAATTAGAAGGAAGGGGTAGTAAAAAACCATTCAGGAATGCCTGTCTATCTTGGATCTATCTAGACAGAACATATATCACTTAGTAGGTTCAAAGTTGGGAATCCCTCATATCACTATTTATTAAATCATAAGGAATACTATATTTGTCAGGGTAGGCTAATCGCTATAATAAATCCAAAATCTTAGCAGCATAAGACATTAAATGTTTATTTTTCACTCACATTATTGTTCAGTATAGATTGATGAGCCAATGGTGACTGGTAGGCATGGTTCAGCAACCAAGGCAGACAGAGGCACCTTTCTCTTGAACTTGAGACAAGCAAGATAGGCATGGATATAAACAGCCAGCCAAGAGATAGAAGAAGAAAGAGAGTGTGTGGGACTGAACATTTGTCATGTGCCAATTCTGAAAATGATATGTCTTACTTTCTCCTATATTCCATGGCCAAAACTTAATTGTATGACCCACCTAGCTTCACAAGAGACTGGGGAATGTGGTCTGGCTGACCATTAGGAGGAAGTGAAAATGAGGTTTGGTGAACACAGTACAGTCTCTATCCCATTCTGGTTACCAAGTACTCATTTTACTTTTTCTCTTATACACAGATTAAGGAAATCTCATACAGTTTCTGC
Organism: Procyon lotor; assembly: GCA_028646535.1. Taxonomy (NCBI): domain Eukaryota; kingdom Metazoa; phylum Chordata; class Mammalia; order Carnivora; family Procyonidae; genus Procyon; species Procyon lotor. The sequence goes on from JAQQSY010000029.1 coordinate 121,488, forward strand.
ATGGAGTTCAAACTCTAGGATCTCTGGGAGGTGCCCTGTTCTCTTTATCAGTTTCTGATATGGCTCCTTATAATCTGCTGACCCATCAACTGGAAAGGCAAATTACCAGCTCCCCACCATGCTTCTCTATACATTCAGTAAACCATGGTGGAATAAGGATAAACATCATGGTTAACATTTTCTGTAGGGAAAGATAATAATCAGCTAGAAGGCATTTTTCTTACTTTTGCTTTTACAGAACCTTGCATTATTCTTTAACTTCAATCACAAATGTCATCTTTCCTTTTCACTGTTATTACTCTTGAGAAATTACCCAAGTATTTGTATCGTGTTAAGAATACATTAAATCTGTTTGTTCTCTTGTAGTTCAGATTAGAAACTATGCAGCTACTAAGTTAGACCCTCCTTATTCTTTAAACTATATAATGGAGTTAATAAGAGAAAGAGTTTCTTTATCAGTAATTATAAGGCTTGTGGAAGATTTATAAGCATTAAAAGAGTTGAGAAAATTACTTCTTAACCAAGGTATACAGGAGAGAAGGAAATAGTATAAAAGCAAAATTACCAAAAAAAAAAAAAAAAGTTTACTAGTTTCCTGACATTCAAATTATTGTTAACTGGCTTATATCTTTCTATGTCTCCCTAAACTTGGGCACTTTACATTTGTTTGTTTCTATGTTTAGTGTCTAGAAACCATAAAGATATCACTTCATTTTGTTGGCACAAAGATTACCACTGTAGAGAACTAGGAAAATAAGTGAAAGTCTGATAACATTTATTGAAGGTCTTGAATCCTGAAATAAAAATTAAAGAATAACAGATAAATGGGGGGGGGGTTTGAAGTTTTTTTTTTTTAAGAATTTTTTATTTATTTGACAGAGAGAAACACAGCAAGAGAGGGAACACAAGCAGGGGGAGCAGGAGAGGGAGAAGCAAGCTTCCCACCGAGCAGGGAACCCGATGTGGGGCTTGATTCCAGGACCCTGGGATCATGACCTGAGCCGAAGGCAGACGCCCAATGACTGAGCCACCCGGGCACCCCGCAAATAGTTTAAAAGCGTTTTATTTCAAAATAATTTTAGACTTACAGAAGAGTTCCAATCATAGTATAGAGAATTATAGTATACCCTCCACCCAATTTCTCCTTATGTTAACATCTAACATAACCATGGTATATTTTTCAAAAGTAAGAAATTAACTCGGTATAATACTGTTAACCAAACCACAGACTTTATGTGGATCTCATCATTTTTTCCACTAATGTCCTTTTCTGTACTGTCCTGGATCTGGTGCAGGACACCATGTTGCCTTTTATTGTCATGTCTCAGTCTCATCTAATCTATGTTGATTACTCATTATTTCCATGTCTTCCATCACCTTAACTTTTGCAAAGAATATTTTCAGGTATTTTGTAGAATATTCAACAGTTTTGATTTGCATGAGTTTTTCTCAGGGTTAAATTAAGGTCATGGAATTTAGGGAAGAATGCCATAGAAGTAAAGTGACTGCTTTATTATATAGGGAGCCAAATGGTATCAAACTGACTTATCATTAGTGATGTTTTCTTTTATCACTTGGGTAGGTGGTACCTGTCAGGTTTCTTTACTATAAAGGTACTATTGTTCTCATTAATAAATATTTTGGGGGAGATACTTTGGTCACTTTGTGTCTCATATCTCATTGCAGGCACCTCCTTTCCTCTAGATTCTGGGTAGTTAGTTGCCCTGCACCTCAGTACTCTGTTTGGTAAGAGCACTTGTGAATTTGCTGTTTATTCAGCATTTTTGTTGTAGGTTTGAGAGTGTTGTTTCCATCTCCCAGCAGAAACTAAAAATCTAGTATTTGAGGTTTAAATAAATACTCTTTTTTAAAAATATATTTATTTATTCATTCATTCATTCATTCATTCATTCATTTAAAAAAGGAGTGGGGAAGAGTGGTAGAGGGAGAGGGAGAAATAGACTCCTCATGGAGCAGAGAGCCTAATGCAGGGCTCGATCTCAGGACCCTGGGACCATGACCTGAGCCAAAGACAGACACTTAACCAACTGAACCACCTAGGCAGCCCTAAATAAATACTCTTAATATTAACTGTTACTGTTAATTAGTTGTCATGTTAGTCAGTACTCCAATATCCAGTCCATTGCAGAAGATCAATCTTAGTCAAATTCTATCAGTCATTTACCCTGCCACTGATTAGTTTTGGTTTTTTTTTTTTCATTTTTTTAATTAATTTTTATTAACATATAATGTATTATTTGCCCCAGGGTACATGTCTGTGAATCTTCGGGCTTACACATTTCACAGCACTTAACAGCACATACCCTCCCCAATGTCCACAACCCAGCCACCCTATCCTTACCCCACCCCCCGCCTCCCAGCCACCCTTAGTTCGTTTCGTGAGTCTAGGAGTCTCTTATGGTTTGTCTCCCTCCCCATCCCTTCCTGTTTCATTTCTCTCCCCAACCCCCCCCCAAACTCCCTCCTTGCCTCTCAAGTTCTTCATATCAGAGAGATCATGTGATGCTTGTCTTTCTCTGACTGACTTATTTCGCTTAGCATAATACTGATTAGTTTTGAAATAGGATGCAACTCACTTTTGGCCAGTGAAATTTGAGGGAAACCGTGGTATGGTCCTCCTAAGGAAAACTTCTGTTCTTCTTATATAAGAAGTAAGTAAAAAGTAGAGCACCTGGGTGGCTCAGTCATTGAGTGTCTGCCTTCGGCTCGGGTCATGGTCCCAGAGTCCTGGGATCGAGCCCTGCATCAGGCTCCTTGCTCCACAGGAAGCCTGCTTCTCCTGCTACCATTCCCTCTGCTTGTGTTCCCTCTCTCGCTGTGTTTCTCTCTGTCAAATAAAATCTTAAAAAAAAAAAAAAAGTAATTCACCTTTTTTTACCTCTGGATGTAACTGTTTCTGAATGTATTGTCTGAGACTTGACCACATGATTGACCACCATCTTGTTTCTAGTAAGAAAATGCCAACACTGAGGACAGCAGAACAAAAAGAACCTGGAAAGAACCCAGTTGTTTACTGGCATTTTTCAGCTGCTATTCTAACCATCTATGGAATCAAGCTTATATATGGAGTTCTAGTTATGTTCAATAGTAAATTTCCTTAATGTTTAAGCCCAATTTGATCCTTGGTTTTTCAGTTACTTGGATCCGATGTCTTATAACTGTTATTACCATTTTAAGTGAATATGATTTTTATGCAAATATACTACAATATCTCTATCCATTCTACTGTTCATGGGCATTCAAGTGGTTACCAGTTCTTAGTTTTAGGAATAGTGATGCTATAAATGTTTTAATACATGTCTTTTGGCGAATGTGTCCACATTTATTTTCAGTGTATGCCTGAGACTGAAATTGCTCAGTAATAAACTATGTGCATATTCAGCTTTAAAAATAGACACAAAGAAATATTTTTTAAAAGGCTTTATCAATTTAGCCTCTCACCAAAAATTTGTGAGATTGTGTAAGAGAATGGTCCAGTTTCATTTTTTGCTTGTGCCTGTCCAATTTTCCCAGCGCTATTTATTGAGGAGACTTTTTTCAATTGGATATTCTTTCCTTATTTGTTGAAGATTAGTTGACCATGGAGTTGAGGGTCTATTTCTGGGGTCTCTTTTCTGTTCCATTTATCTCTGTGTCTGTTTTTATGCCAATACCATGCAGTTTTGATGATCACAGCTTTGTAATATAGCTTGAATTCAGGCATTGTGATACCCCCAGCTTTGGTTTTCTTTTTCAATATTCCCCTGGTGATTTTGGGTCTTTTCTGGTCTTTTCTTGCATTACACTATTGGTGGGAATGCAAGCTGATCCCACCACTCTGGAAAACAGTATGGAGGTTCCTCAAGATGTTAAAAATAGAGCTACCCTATGACTCAGCAATTGCACTACTAGGTATTTACCCCAAATATAAAGATGTAAGTGAAAAGATGGGGCACATACATCCCAATATTCAGCAGCAGTAGCCAAATAATGAAAGGAGCCAAGATGTCCTTCAACAGACCAAATGGATAAAGAAGATGTGGTTCATATATATACAATAGAATATTACTCAGCCATCAGAAAAGATGTTTGCATCAACATGGATGGAACTGGAGGGGATTATGCTAAGTGGAATAAGTCAGAGAAAGAAAATTATCGTATGGTTTTATTCATATGTGGAACATAAGGAATAGGAGAAGGGAGGAAAAACTGAATGGGAAGAAATCAGAGAGAGAGACAAACCATGAAAGACTCTGGACCCCAGGAAACAAACTGATGGTTTTACAGGGGAGGGGAGTGGGGGGATGGGTAACCAGGAAATTGGTATTAAGAAGGGCACATGTTTTGATGAGCACTGGGTGTTATATGCAGTTAATGAATTGTTGAACACTACATCAAAAACCAATGATTTGGCTAATTGAATATAATAATAAAAAAATTGTGAGAGTTTCAGTTGCTTCATATCCTTACCAATGCTTGGTATTATTAAACTTTTTATTTAAGCATTTTGATTCAGTGTATGGGTAGTAGTGTTACATTGTGACAAATTATATTATATATTATTAATGTTTATATCTGTATCCATTCTATATCAGTTTCTTCATTATCATGAATCATAGCCTGGATGCAAATTGTTCAGAAACTACCAAAAAAAATTAATATTCATGTAAACTAAAGGTCTTTATACTGTACTTGGAAGTAAAGTGGTGAAAAGGAGTGATGTTAAGCCTAACTGTACATTGTCCAATGAATAAGCTCTAGTTAACTTCTAAGGATAGTGTTGTTTTGTAAAGTAGAACAGCAAGATAAAAGAAAAGGCTTCAGCTTATAACATGTGAGAAATGAAACATACCAGCAGGAGAGACATAAAAAGCCATGAAGCAGGTCAGGGGGCAAGATGGCGGAGAAGTAGGAGATCTCGTTGCAACCTGTCCCCGTAAGTGAGCTGGATATCTACCAGAACACGCTGAACACCCATGAAATCAGCCTGAAGAGCAAGATTTTTCACTTCTGGACCTCTACGGGAGCAGAAGACAGCAGTGGAGAGATAAAACAAAGTGGGAACACTAGGACTGATATCAGAGTATAAACAAAAGAGGGAGGAAGCCACTAGAAGCTGTGCAAGGACAGTAATAGTGCCCGGTAGTTGGGGAGCAGCAATAACTTAGAGTCTGGTTAAAAACACTTAAAAAGAGCAAAAGGTTCTGAGGAGCAACTAGTGGAAGGGGGTGGTCGCAGGCACGGGCCTGGGCCCACGCTCCCCGAAAGGATGCCACTTGCCTCAGAGAGAGACTGGTGGGGGGTGGTCCAGTCCATGGCTCCGGAACCTGCAGCTTTCACCATTACGCCTTTACACCATTTTGTGGGCGGGGTGTGTGCTCTCCTGCAAGCGCCTTAGAGAGGCTGGTGTGGGCCAGGAGTTGGCAGCTTTTCTCTGTGTACAGTGCTCTCTGCCCTGTGCACCCCCGACCGCAAGACATTCACGGCCTGCGGTGGCAGGGTCTGGGCACTCCCGGCCAGCCCCGGAGAGAATGCAGGCTGCCAGCCTAATCTCTGGGCAGGAGTCTGAGCACACCCTGCCAGAGCCTGGAGAGCAGGGGAGCATTCACCGGAGTGGCCGAACTGCTGAGTGGGCACCACCTGTGACAGGCTGCGCTGTGAGCAGAATTTTGCAGAGGGGAGTGTGTGTTCTGAACCACCCAGAGGGGAGCAGACTGAGGCCTCTCTGTGACACAGAGGTCTGGGTACCTACAGGCAGATTCCTTACTTGGACTCTCTGAAAAGGTGAAAAGGATACAAAAGGCCAAAAGCCTTCAGAGAGCGAAAGACTGAGAAACCGGTTTCCACAGAGCCCAGCCCCTTGATTGGGGGGCAGGATGACTCAACCCAAGCAAGACTGACTGGAAAACAATGTGGCAGGCCCCTCCCCCAGAAGACAAGTAAAAAAAAAAAAAAAAAAAAAAGGACTATAACAGCAGGGTCCCATAAAATTTTCAATCCCCATCATCAGGGGAAATCAACATATTAAGCATCTGATAATACTCTCAAACCTGTATATTTCATAGATACAAGGTTTTTTTTTCCTTTCTTATTCTCTTTCTATTTTTTTTTATTCACTTGTTTTCAGATTTCTTGGTTTGTTTTTGTTTTTGTTTTTTTAAACTACTTACCATTACAACTAGAGGCTTAATACAACGATAAACCCAGGAAGACATGAAATAACCTTCCTCGCCCACGAGGAGTTATAACCACCCTCCCATCTTATCCTTCTGTCAGTGTTTCTAAGTATTTGCTTTTGTTCTGGTATTATATAAATCTCATTCCTGGGGTTCATTCTGACTAGGTTATTTCTTGTCATTTACTTTTGTCAGTCTATATGTTTGTTCGTGTTGCTCTACATACCTTATAAATCTTATTTTGGGCCCATTTTGGCTGGGATTTCTTCTTTTTCTCTTTCTCTTTATCTTTTTTTATCATTATACTTTCTTTTTGGTGGTGAATCCTAATTGCTCCTAAACCTTCCAGAGTGTACCCTGCCTGGATCGTGGGTGAAATATCTAACTACACATCCTCTCATCCACTTCTCATCAAAATGACTAGAAGGAGAAACACCCAACAGAGGAAAAACCCAGAGACTGTGCCCTCTCCCTCAGAACTATTAGACATGGACATAAACAGTATGTCAGAAAGGGAATTCAAGCTGACAATTATCCAAGCAATGGCTAGGATGGAGAAAAACATTAATGACAGCATAGAATCTCTAAGGGCAGAAAT
>JAQQSY010000029.1:128761-149196 GCA_028646535.1 Procyon lotor
TTACAAGTATAACTGACAAAAGGTTTTAAACCATTGATCACTGGTAATTTTGTATATTCCTTGTAAGTTACATAGTATATATACTATAGAAAGACTAAACTCTAGTAGGAGTCTCTGCTCTTTGCTGGTTCATGTTTTAGTAGGACCTCCTTCAAGAAGCTTCAAGTTCCTGTTCATTCTAGTCTTCCTCTCTGAAGCCTCCCCACTCAAACTCACAGTATACAGTGAAAGGAGATGAGTAAGCTAGCAGGGATCCAAAACAGTAGGCCTCTTCTACAGATGTGCCTCAAGCAGGACTGGTTGGTCTCACAGCCTGCTCCCTCAACAACATCAACATCCCTTCTCTGTGCAATGCATCCTCCTTTCTAAGGCCATGAACATTCCCAGAATGAAAAAAAAAATTAAAAAAATAAAATAAAATAAAATAAAATAAAATAAAATAAAATAAAATAAAATAAAATAAAATAAAATAAAATAAAATAAAATAAAATATAGTAAGAGGCTATTTTCTCTCCCCAAGGATTTTATGGATAGTATCCACCAGTCTTCCTTATCCTTCTTGCTTGCTTCATCCCATCCAGGTAATGCAAAACTTCTCTGAAAAGAATAATGACCCCCAATAGTTTGGAACCCTGTGCAATAAAGTTTTATCTCTTGATAAAACTTCTTCTCTATCATGATCAGGATCCAATAATCTTACCCAGGCTTTCATATCATGATCAGGATCCAATAATCTTACCCAGGCTTTCATATCAGAGGTAGCTTTGGATAAAGACAAAATATATTAATTTTGTGAATACAAATGAGCTGCCTGGGATATAAGATAAATGAGAGTAGGGATCATGTTTGTTTTGTTTCCTATTGTAATACCAGGGCCAGTCACATGGTAGAAACTCAGTTAATACTGACTTATTAATTAGTTCAAGAATTCTACTTGAATATACCATCCTCTATCTTCTAAAGAATTCATGACATCTGAAATTCTCACTTTTATTGGCTTTTTAAAAGCATGGCATTATATTCAAGATTGAGATTCAAATGTTCCCTATAAAGAACAATGCTTTAAGAGGACCCAAAGAAAATTTAACTCAATTTTAAAAATAAGCTTTAATATGTTAATCTAATGTATTTATTTCAATGTCTTGATTATTCAAACACTTGGCAGAGCCCACTGAAAGAGACACAAGACAGAAAAATTGTGAATTCAACTCTAAACTGAGCATGGGGATTTCTAGGTTCCAATTCAAGCTCCACCAAGTAGATGACCTGCTTTCCTTATTGGAAAATGTAAAGAAAGCATCCTGCCTTGTCTTGTTGATAGGACTGCTATGGGAAGTAAATGATGTAAGGAATGTGAAAACTCATTTTATAAACTCATTTTATGAATTTTATATATATGTCTTTATAAAATGAGTATATATACACATATATACATATATATACATATATATATACATATATATATATATATATATATATATAATATACAGATACATAAGAATTCTTACTAGCTGAATCCAGTGGACTTTTATGTTTAGATGGCAAGAGATACCTGTGCCAAGATTTTAGGTAATTAGAATGTTCTCACCTGACACAGCAGAGGAGATAAATAGGAGTCAGAGACAAACTCTGCCACTTCCCAGCTGGACTGAAGGCAGCCTGTATGTGCAAGATCACCAACCAGACTGGGAAATAATTGGTTGCCTCCTCTGGAATTTAATTATATGGTATGGTTAAGATTAAGTTTCCATCATTTCCACATGTATTACACACATGTCTCTTGGCACCAGGCTCTGCCCCAGCTTTCTAGAGGTTACTCCCTATGACCTTTAGAAATCCATGCCAGGGGAGCACATCTTGAATACCAAAATTTCTTCCATTTTCCTCAAGGAAGAATTCTAGGCCTCTGTAGGTCTTAAAATCAACTACAGACTGGTTAGATGGAGTCATTCAGCTCTCCCTTCACATAATGTGTTCCTGGAACCCTAAGAAATCATCCACTTGTCACCACACATCAGCAGAACTGATAAATATATAGAAATGCCCCCAATTATGTTGTTGCACTTGGTGCTGAGAAGAGTAGTATTTCCAAATTCCTGAACTAATTCTTTCATATCAGAGCACTTGATTTATTTTGGGAAGTGAGGGAGATAGCATTAAAGTTTAACTACAATCCAGTGCCAGAAAAGAATCCACTTTTCAGAAGCACCTAAGACTTGTTCTAACATAATTTTAACTCAAATAACATAAAAAATGGATTACAAGAATCCTTGTACTGATGGATGTCAGGTTGGCAAAGCCATAAGTGAGGAATTCTAACTGTATTTGCTATGTTCTATGGTTAGCTTGACCCAGGTCTAAAACTACACCTTTGAAGATTGTGGCTTTGTTGATGAAAGTTACAAGCATAGGAAACAGAAAAGGATGATGCAATTTTTATAAGTTGTGGGAGTTCATTTAAAGTTGGATGGAGAGTTGCCTAATTTTTTACATGTTGCAGACATTTAAAAGGAAGGTTTGTTTAGATTTTTTTTTAACACTGAAAATGGTTGCTTAGCAACTCCTTCCTGCATTGCATGATGCTGTTATGATTTCCACCTGCCGGAGTAAAACATCAATAAAATTATTTCTTTGCAAATCAGAAAAGTGGGAAAATGATCCAATGACTCAAACGTATTCGTGAAGTACTTGGAAGATTCCAAAGACTTCCAAAGACACATATGCATTTACTTTTTAAAAACAGAGGTAATATTTTACAAAATGTACTTTAACAAAATTTAACACTCTTCCTAAAATGAGGTTGTTTCAGTATGGTTGCTGTTTTAACTGAAAATACAGAAGCAGCTTTATGTTCAGACAGAAATAACCCAAAAGGTCCTACCGTACCTCTCACTGAAACAGAGTACCTAGAATTACCACCCTTGAAGGCAGTCTCTGAATTGAAAGTTCACATTCAGAAGACTCTGTCAACACAATGTGCTGTCTTGAGGGCTAACACTTAACGCCCTGTGATATGTACTATAGTCATGCCATATATATATATGTATGGATTTATATTTATTTTCAGAAGATTTATTTTCCTCATAAAGCAACTGAGCTTAGGGTATGCTGCCCTAGTGAAATGAAAGCATCAAATAGTATGTATGGCAAAGACTGCTACTTACATGCCTATATCCATTTTCCCCTTCTTCCACAGCTGTAGGACCTTTTATTTTTAGTTTGGTACATTTCTCAGTCTCCCTTGCCTAGAAGTTAACTTGAGCCTAATTTTGCCCAAAAAGATGTAACCACCAGTATGTTGTGGCAATAGACTTCATTTAAAACACTGCCCGAAGACACTTGCTCTCTTTCCTTTTCTCCATCCAGCTCCCTGAAAGAAAGATAACATTGCTGGAGCTTTAACAGCCACAGCAGACCATAAGTTCAAGGGCCAAATGCAAGGATAGTGGAACCAAAATCTGGAAAACACCTAATCATAGTGTACATTCCAAAACCTCTTTGGAATGACTAGAGAAAAATAAGCTTCCATTGTATTTAGCACACAATTATTTTGGGCTTTATGTCTCATGCAGCTGAATCTGAGCCTAATTATAGTAAGATGATATAATAAGGTAAAGCGTGACTGAGAGGGTAAAAGCATACTTTCAAAACAATAATAGAAAGCAATGTTCCTGAACTTCAGCAGCAAAGAATAAGGAGACACTCCCTACTTCACGAACATCTGATTTATACAAATCCAATACTGTAAAAGACAGGTCTGTGAGGAAGCAAGAAGTCTAACTAGAGACTGAGGCTTCTTTCTTATTGTATCAAAAAAAAGCCAGTAATGATCAAGGCTCTGATAGAGCAATCAGGGACAGCTTTTGCTGCGATTCAGTTACTCTGAAGTTTAATGGGCCCTTATAAGTTATATAGATTAAGTTTCAAAGAGGTTCAAAGGGTGAATCTAACTTGCCAACTAATTCATTGACAAACATAGCTTAATCACACCTTGAATTTATTTCCAGATTTCCTTTTTATAAATCACCTCAAGTATTTATCATAGATTTAGAGCCTTCTGGGCCCAACAATTAACTACTCCCATATTTACACTCAGGTTGGCTTCCAAGCTTGTGTGAGTTCACACAGTTAATCACTATGAAGTCTCAGTAAGAGAAAATGCTCCCTTTCTGGTACACATATGTGGAGTATGGATCCCAATCATGCTAGTATCTCAAGCATAGTGTATATAGTCTTCAGAATGTGGGAACTGTAGCCACAGTGCCCAACTTGAATATGGCTCTGTCATTGATATGTGACCTTGGGCAGGTTATATGCACACCATGCCTAGGTTTCCTTACCTGTAAAATGATGATGAAAACATCTACTTCACAGAATGGCTATGAGAAGCAGGTGAGATAATACATAAAAAGTGTATACAATTGTGTTGGACATGTGGTAAGGATTCAATAAACCACAGCATTAAAAGTATCTCCTCTATTTAGCACAAGGTCAGGTAGAGAAGATTAAAGCAGGTGTTGGTGGTGGGACCAAAGCAGAATCTCTTATAATAACTTGTTCCAGTCCTAAGTTCAGGTAAACTTAATTCCACGAGAAAGAAAAATAGAACATGCAGGACACTTAGTAAGGTAAGAAACTGAATCTCTCTTTGGAGCTTAATGTCTTTGAGCTGTGGATCATTTGACAGTCTGGTGAAGAGCATGGTCTCCTCAGAGCAGTGTTCATAAACACAGAAAGTAGAGTACAGAGAGTAACAAAGGGAGCTGATTAGAATGAAATATAATCATTGAAACATTTTTAAAAGCACAACTGCGATTATGTAGTACCTGTGTTTCATTATTAACACATTAAATAATAAATATCTAGCTGTATTAAGTAGAAGTATTTTCTGTATTTTCGATGCTCTGGCATTTGGGGCCTTGATCCTGGAGATATGGCCCCTTCCAGGGCTGGGTAACTCCTAGAGATAGCAAAGGACTCTCCCCTGCAAGCACACTTTGCTATACAAACCAAACAATACAGAGCCCACACCCTCAACCATCTCCTTTATCAAGAAGCCATCACACACCAAGCCAATATTCCTCCTACCCCAAATCACCCCAGGCCAGGTACAAGACAACTAGAGACTATCTCGATAACCCAGAGCCTGCTAAATTATTCAAACTATCCAATCCTAAATTTACTCAGCATACCTAACCCTGATTCACCCATTCCTTCCCTTGAAAACCCCAAGGAAGGCTTTGGGCCATGCTCTTCCTTCTCTTCCTTCTGCCTCCTACCAACCCAGCTGTTCCCCATGTGGTCCTGCACGGTGTGGCATGCCCTCTATTTCTAGAGATTAGTGAGTTCCTTTATTTCTTTATGACAGCCATTTCCATGCCCACGTGTCTTACTATACTGAATTAAAATAAATCTTGGACACGAATTTTAGAACACTAGCAGAGGATCTAATTAACTTTATCATTTTGATATAATTATGAATATAAATGATGTTTTGGAATATTTGCAATAGCTATAATGCAATACGGATATAACTATGATTTCTTTCAGTGACAAAGTCACAGGTACTGCCAATTCTCCTATGGTTTTGCCTAAATTCGCAATTTAAAAAAATTGTTAATTTCAGAGAAAGCTTAGTAAAAATAAAATTCTGTATTTCCCATTTAAGTTTACAGATTACTAAATTCTATGATCTATGGATCCTAAAGTAAGAACTCCTGTAAATAAATGTAACTATCTTTTTACTCATTATCAGTATAAGACTCAGGTCAGATTTGGGTTCTGAGAGTTCCTAAAACTTCCCTTGTAGACAGCCACCAAGGAAAGAAGGCTAATGACATAATTAGGAAGCTTCACTACTCCGAACAGACAAGACTTCTCTGAAGTGTTTAGAATCAGAAGGATACACAAAAACCTAATAACAGTAGTTATTTGCATTTGGGGCCACATAGATCATGTCAATGGTAGAAAAGGACAGGAGAGAATCGTTCTCTTTTAACTTTATACATACTTACACCTACATAAATACCCATGGACATATATTTAAACTAAGATTATATGGTTGTAACACCTATTAAAAAAATGTTTCAGAAAAAAAAATAAATAAAAAAAAATGTTTCAGAGAAAGCCTCCATGGTTTTACCTCAAACCTACCAATAGGCTAGAATGAGCTCATTATTCACATTGTATAAAGATAAATGTTTGCTTAAACAATAATACTGCCTAAGGCTTCCTCTGACCAGAAACATTATTAAATGTATGTTTTTACTGAAAAAAATAAAGACAATCACTAGAAATAAGCATACAGGACAAGGGCGAGGGACATAACACTTACATTCATGAATTTTGAAGGGAACCACTTATAAACTTATTGATTTTGAACAGAACACAGCAACTTGTAAAACAACTCTGGTCAATTAACCAAATCACAGTTGATTGTAATTACTTATGAGAGGACGGTCCACAGGGCAAATGATGGGTGACAAATTCCAAATCCTGAGCCAGTTTCCCTGAACAATAACCCTTCTCCCTTCATTTCTTCTCCCCAATCTCCTTCCCCTCCCTCCAACTGTCTAGCCCTTGTGTGCTCAGGGAATACAAATTAAGTTCAATGTTGGACTAAGCAAAACACAATTAAGAAGGTAAATCTTTCCCTGCAAAGATCCGGCAGCATAGTACAAAACCATATTTTAACTCACTTTTGAATTATTTGCTAGTTTGAAATACTTAGTCCGTTTCTAAAACTTACCCATTAGTTTTTTTAAAAAATGTTGTTTAGACTTAAGAAAATGGAAAATAGCCACTTGCTTGCTTCCATTTGGTAGCCAGGTTGGGCGGTGAGTCTTTATATGTTACCAGTCCCTAAATAGGCTCAAAATCCTTTAATGTCCTTTCAATTGACTGTGGCACGGGTTTCTGCACTTTTACTTTAGTAGTGGAGCCCTTCAGTGTCTTCTAAGCCCAGCCTAAGGCCCCCCATCAATGCCCATTTCTTTCAAGAAATCTTCCCAGTTGTCTCTTACTTCTTTACACTTCTGGGACACTCACTTGAACTGGCCATTTTATTCATCTCTTATAAACACATTCCATCTTCCCAATAAAATCAGAAGCTCCTCCAAACCAGGATCCAGTTTTGTCTTAGATTTCTCTCATTTCCAAGATCTAGCACATAGCAGGGCTTAAGAAATATTTGATGAAAACATGTGGGGAATTAGATAAAATCAGGAGGCTCTTAAAATGCATAGAGTGCTAAATATGTGTATATATTTAGAAATAAAATGGCATGTGTTCAATGTCTCTGGCATTCCTTTCAGGTATATATTATGGCTATAGTTCAATTTTCAAAATAGGTTGGGTAATTTTAACACTAGCCAGAGAAGCCAAATTTACTAACTCAGCGATGATCTACAATCACTTAGTAGATGTTCACTGGGTACCAGTCTGGTCTCTGTACTGTTGTTAGTTTGGTGAAATGAGTAATAATATTATTTTAAAAAAACATAACTTGGGGTGCCTGGGTGGCTCAGTGGGTTAAAGCCTCTGCCTTTGTCTTAGGTCGTGATCTCAGGGTCCTGGGATCGAGCCCCGCATTGGGCTCTCTGCTCAGCAGGGAGCCTGCTTCCCCCTCTCTCTCTGCCTGCCTCTCTGCCTGCTTGTGATCTCTCTATGTCAAATAAAGAAGTAAAATCTTTAAAAATGATAATAAAAGTAAAAAACCATAAGTTAGTGATTATTTTATTTTACCTAAAATATCAGCTGTTTTGTAGAATTTTAAATAATTTGTATATTTTAAGGCCTTATGAGAAACAGTTTCTACAATAATTCTTTATAAAAAATAATCCTTTATAAAGGCAAATTAAAATTAGCACAACAAAATTAGCCTGAGTGACTAGAAATTCATCAAGAATATTTATTTTCTCATGTCAAAAGCTGAGATAAAAACTTGTTTAAAATCTTTTCTTCTGTAATGACATACAAAAACTACACAAAGACAGTGTTAATATTTTAGGAGTACGTGTGGTATTCTGTAATGTTCTTGGGATTGGAAGGTGGTAGCTATATTACCTAAGTGTTTGGCAAGAAGAAATGACAGATCAGTTGTTGCTCTTCATCGAAGACCAGTCATTTAGCAAAGATTTCACACTTATTTTTCATTAGTTAGTTGGTAGAATTTTTAATTAAATTACCTAATTATAATATCAAATACAACTAGAATACAAAGGACATTGGTCACTGCCATATCCCTAGTAGCTGAAGCAACACCTTGCATGGGGTACTTAATCAACAAATATTTATTGAATAAAAGAATGAGCTGGATTAAATAAATAGGTAGCCGGGACTCTTGACAAGCATACAATTCAAATGGCTGTAGCAGACATGCATAGCCATTATACCCTGAACCTTCACTGTGCTGTGGACATCTGTCAGATTATTTTACAGAGGGAGTGGAGAGTTTCAGTTATTTGGGGAGTTGATTAAAGAAAAGTTAATTTAGAGATACTTTACAGAAAATTTTCTTATTGTCATTAAGGTATGCATTGTAAAGTATGCATACCATTGAAAGTTAAGATTTTTCTTTTCTTAAAGTTTATATCTAATTTCACATAATTTTAATACCTGTCAAATCATTTTTGTATCTGACCTACATAATAGTCCTATGAAAAAGGAAGAATACACATTCTATTTTACATCTGATGTGGCTCATTGTGAGTAAATGACTTACAATATTTAAACAGCTAAAAACTAGCAGAGCCAAACTAGCTCCCAGACCTGTGTGTTCCCAGTTTGCTGTTCCTTCTACCTCATTATCTACTTTGTGCCTTTGCAGAAAATGGCCCTCACAGCTCTCCAAAAGAAGTAACATGCAACATACTGCCTTATCTCACCTCTTTCCAGTAGATTCTTTTCTACCAGGCTCTGATGTAATTATTTGTTTCTGTTTTGATCTTTCTTACTAGAATGGAAATTGCGGTGGGGAACAGATTATGCTTATTTTTTCTTTGCATTACCCACCCCCTCCCCACCACCAAGCTTAACACAATAATTGGGCCTTAGTAAGTACTTAAAAGTTGTTTATACAATCCGTTCTTATATAATACTGGAAAGTAGGTATTATCCCCATGTTATAGGTGAGAAATTCAAGGTTCAAAAAGCTGAGAATCACACATTTTGTCAATGGCCGAGAGAGTATTAGATCAAATCTTTTTTGTATGCCTTTATAACCTGTGGTCTTCCCTCAAGTAGAAACATAGAAACACATTAGAAGGTCCTAAAAAGTCACCTACAACCTCCCTCATACCACAGCAGTCCGTCAAGAGAACCAGATTGTGGGAGTTAGAATCCTCAAGAAAGGGGGACCATGGCTTCAAGTAGTCAGATTTTGCAGTCTTTTTCAGCATTTACTTTCTATCACAAGGCTCCACTAATGCCAATTTTGACCTAATTTCACAGACATCATGACCAAACAATCTCCAGGATTAGTTCTTCACTTTCCTTTGCCAGCAGGACCAGTTGATGACCATTTCTCTAACCAGATGGTGGGTCCTGGAGACAGGAATCATTTCATGTCTACCTCACTCACCTCTCTACCCAGCTGAAGGCTCTGTACCATTCGGAGCTCACCAAAGTAAGCACAGATTGCTAATCTAGAAATTAGACATGGTGCAGGGAGAGGTGGTAGGAAAAAAAAAGAAAAAAAAATTCTTAGGTCATAGAATTTGAATCTGAGGCTTAGAAGGAGTCTTAAAAATGACTTAGTCTTGGGATGCCTGGGTGGCTCAGTCGGTTAAGCATCTGTCTTTGGCTCAGGTCATGATCCCAGGGTCCTGGGATCGAGTCCTGCATCAGGCTCCTTGCTCAGTGGAGAGCCTGCTTCTCTGTCTGCCTGTGATTCCCCCTGCTTGTGTGTTCTCTTTCTCTCACACACAAATAAATAAAATCTTTTTTTTAAAAAATCATTTAGCCTGACCTCCTTTGTTTTTTGTAAGTGACTGGACCAAGTTCACTCAGGGCCACGGCCACAAGAAAGGCAGCTCCACAGAGGACAGACTATAGAGAAAGGAGGTGGGTGGCGGAATAGCCAGAACAGCAGGTGGAAGATGGAGAGACAAAGATAGGCTGGACAACACAGTGGGGGAAGTACCCTAAGAAAACACAAGTGGGTGGCTATAGCCATTCTTCAGATAGAGCTAAGCCAGCCAGACCAAACGAGAAGGCAGAGGCCAAGTAGGCTGGATCCAGGACTTAACAGGAGGCCCCCAACCCAAAACACAAGCTAGACTGGCATTCAAGGAGGACACATACAGAGGACAGGTGTGGGCTTCCCGTTCCACTAGGCTAAGATTACTGTTTTCAGGAAAGCGGCCTCTGTTCTTTGCCCAACATCTGAGCAGACTTCGTGGTGGAAGAGAAGTTCTGCTCTTTAAAAAAAGCAGGGCTCTGGCAGTGTCTGTCACCCAATTTTGGTGTGTTAGAGGAGGAAAGTGGAAGACAACACAGGAACTAAAACCTGACACCAATTCCACATTCCACCACATTCCCATAGAGCTCCCCCCCACCACTTTACTACCTCACTTGAAAAGGTCTAACAGAGTGAGCACATCTCAGAGTAGGGGATGGAACTGGCCATAATACTCCTCTAAAAGTAGAAGCATAAAAGCACCAAGGTAGTAATTTGGCATATGGAGTGACTCTCTCTGAACCATAGCAAGGAAGGAAGGAGAGGAAGTTGCCTTAATGATTGGAAGAGTGTGCTTATGAGGAGGCATCAGAAACCAAAACTTGGGGTAGGTCTGCCTAAAAGGGCCACTCGATCATTCCACACTCAATCCTTCAACAAATATTCAGTGCATAGTTACTGTGTGCTGGGCACTATGGTAGGATACAGAGGGCACAGAGATGAATATAAAGCAGGCCTTTATCTTCAAATTCCGGAAGTATAGTACCAGTGTGTGTGTGTAGCAGGGACAATGGAATAGATGCTCTGCTGCCAGACACAGATGCCCTTGGTTCTCACTGCTCTGGTACTTAGCCTTGCATTA
The DNA here is from genome assembly GCA_028646535.1 of Procyon lotor. NCBI lineage: Eukaryota > Metazoa > Chordata > Mammalia > Carnivora > Procyonidae > Procyon > Procyon lotor. The sequence goes on from JAQQSY010000029.1 coordinate 139,801, forward strand.
GAATGCATCTGCAATTCTCCACCAGCCTTCTTTTTACAGCCTTGCACAGGCCAGAATCCATAAGGATTCAGTACCTCTAGGAGTAGTCCTCAACCAATAACAGATAGGAACTAAAGGATATAATTCAACTCACTTCTTCCTGCGTGGTCTAAGTTTGCAGTGGTTCCCAGATTCCCCCAGAGGTTCTGGCATCAGTTGCCCCCAGTAAACTGCTTGTAATATACCTTCCAGTGGCTTCCTGCATTCTTTCTCACCCACTTTCCTACCAGTACTTCTTGGAATCACTTCCTAAATACTACTGGCATTCAAATTGTTGGCTTACAGTTAATTTCTGGGGAAACGCTCTACTCCAGGTAATCAATAACCAGTTCTGAGGAGGAGATGAGCACCAACTTAAGTTTAAAGGATGAGGAAATAGGTAATAGTAGAGAGAATGGAGATGTCAGTGAGTAAGACATGCTGGTATTTTAGGCAAATATAGCAAGTGCAAAGAAAAGAGACAAAAAGAACCTCCCTGATGAATGGAGAACTTGACAGGCTTTGGAATGGCTGGGGTATTAAGTGAAGAGGGGAAGGTGACTTAGGAGAAGAAGGAGGAGTGAGGCCTCCATAAAGAGTCTTGTTTTTTTCCTCCTTGAGGCTGCAAACACAGACTGAAAGCTTAGTGTCAAATGGGGCATAAGAACAATAGGATCAGCAAAATAAATCCCTTCCATCCAATTTACTTAAGATTGCAGTGAATGAGAATAAATGTTAACTCTACTCTCCCGAACAATGTTTACTACAGGACTATGCTAGGATTTTCAAAAGCCCAGTCCACTTTCTCAGGAATATCATATTCTCATGATAGTTCTCTGTTTTCTCCTGTTTTACCTGGAGAAGTCTTAGAATCAGGCCCCAAACAGCCTTTTACTGTTTAACATTTTGCTAATACAACCCCACCCGGAAGCACTCAAGAGCAATCTGGTATAGAAAAAAAAAGTTCTATTTTTAAAACGCCAGCAAAAAAGATGCTGCCTGTGAAACTGTACCATAGAAACTGTTCACATCCAATATCTGAAAGAGCTACGGTTGGTATGAATAATTCAAAAACAGCTCCTGACAAATGATCCTGGGATTATATGGAAATAGAAAAAAACCTCCGGAGTCTGCCGCTCCTTTTATTAAAGTCTGGTTCACATTGAACACTGTTTTCTCTGGGGTTATTTCTACTACAAATGAGCAGTCAATAAGGCAGAATCTCTCCACCAACACGCCAACATGGGAGCCGGAAGGGAAGTCATTTTGATCTTCTATTCATTTTTACCTTGTAAATTATTAACTAATGTGGATTGGGTAAAAATTAAAAGTAAGCAAATTAGTCTTCATTTGTTTTATTTTAATTATGTAGTGGGCTCACAAGCTTCATTACAAAATATGCAGGAGGATGAATCTTCCCCTAAATATATGTTGTTTGGTGCACAGATCTGACACAAGTAAGAACTGCTAGAGGTGTCATTCATAAGTTAAATAAAACGGGGCGTTGGTGACCCAGATCACAGGGCTCACATCAGGCTCTATTCTGATTTTGTTAACTACAGCGTTGCTGCCAAACATATCAGAGCCATTTGAAGGAGCAGGTACTGTGTGTCTGAATGTCCCTAAAAGTTGACATTTTACAAAACCTTTGATATTATCCATCTTAAAGCACTTGTAAGAAAAACCCTTCTTTTACAATTAAATTTTGGCTCTCAATGTGTTAATAAAGCCATTAGGTAGAGGTAATTTTGCAATGTCAAAAAGAATGACTTTGATGGCAAGGGAATCCTTGATGAAAGATTTCACTACCATTAGGAAAAGATAGTGCCTCTAAAAGGTACATAGGACTTCAGTTTCAATGTATTTAAATTAATGGATCACTTTGTACTAGAAAGATGTCAGTATGTGGGAGCTATCAGATAAAATGAGTCTGAATATTTAAGCTATGTCTTACAGATTCTCTCAAGAATATCCCAAATGAAGTTTTTAGTTTGTACATAAAACAAACACACTGAGAATTGACACCATTTAATACTCAGGTCAATTAACAAGTTTGCTTATTTAATACCTGATCTTTCGGGATCCCTGGATGGCTCAGTTGGTTAAGCAACTGCCTTTGGCTCAGGTCATGATCCCAGGGTCCGAGGATCAAGCCCCACATAGGGCTCCTTGCTCCGCGGGGAGCCTGCTTCTCCCTCTGCCTCTGCCTGCCACTCTGCCTGCTTGTGATCTCTCTCTTTCTCTCTCTCTGACAAATAAATAAACAAAATCTTTTAAAAAAAATAATACCTGATCTTTCAAAATTTTCAACACATAACCTAATTGTGCGGGGAAACCGGGGCAAGGGACAGTAAGGTTAGAAAATGAAAAGAGAACTAGGAAGGAAGCCATGAGATCTTGTACAAGGCCTCAAATTTGGCTCTGAACTTCCTAGCAGGCAAAAGTAAAGAGGAAACATTAGTTTTAAGAGGTAGTTTTAAGAGGAAATATTAATTTTTTAAATATTTTATTTATTTATTTGAGAAAGAGCACACACAGAGGGAGAGGGAGATGGAGAAGCAGGTTCCCCGCTGAGCAGGGAGTCTGCTGTGGGACTCAATTCCAGGCTCTGGGATCATGACCTGAGTTGATCCTCAGCCGAAGGCAGATGCTTAAGTAACTGAGCCACCCAGGTGGCTTTCCACCAAGGAAACATTAGTTTTAAGAGGAAATAGTTTTAAGATTAGTTATAAGAGTCACAGAACCCATGGGGAAATAGAACAATAAATGAAGAATAAAGTAAATACAATAATATAGCCAAGTAATCTAACATTCCCAAGGTCAGATGCCATTCAACTTAGTTCAACGAATGAACATACCAGAATATGTCGAATGCTATAAATCAGTGGTTTTCGAACTGCAGCTTGTAGGTATCTGAATCACCTGGAAAGCTTAGACAAGCAGAATTTCGGGTTTGACCGCCCCAGAGATTCCAATTCTATAGGTATGGAGTGGAGCCCAAAATTTGCATTTTAAACAAGTTAGCCGGTGCTGTTGATGCTGCTGGCTCAGGGGGCACACTTTGGGAATCACTGCTATAAATGGATTTTGTAATTTTACAGATCTCTCACCTTAGAGACTTGATGCAATGCCCTTTCTTATAAGTTTCAGGGAGAGATTCAGATGTAAACATTATGTAGACAAGAATTCACCTATTGGTTAAGGAATAAACTAAGACAATTGATAAAAAAATCAATCACAGTAATTATTTCATAACATTAATTGGTATTGCTTCTCTCTCCTTAACGCCCGACCCCCAGTCTAACCCTCACCAAAAAGAAAAGTTGCTGAAAGATGGACTGAGAATTGTAGGACGTTTCAGGACCTATGTCAAATTCAGTCCCAAAACAAGGGCATAAACTTCTAAGAAAGAGAACAGATAAAGTCAATGAAATTGATACTTGTATACTTCGGAGGTCTTGGATTTTCTGCCCTAATATGAGAACATAACCTATTATTCTGTCTCGAGATACTGTGAATAAGAGGAGGGGCAAAGGTAGTGACTGCAAAGTTAAGTACAGGGCTTCAGCTGAGCACATGCTTTATAACCTGCTGCAAATGACAGTCTTTCTGTCATATTGAATATTTTAAGCTAAGTCCAAATTCCAGGAGCAAATAAATAAATAATGCTCCTTTCTACTAAATAAGGACTCTGTCCATCCTCCCATCCTTAAGTTAATGGAGCTCAAATGGAATATCAGTTTGCTATGAACGCTTGACTCCAGTAAAAATTAGCATAAATTCTACATTGACATATTAAAGGGAAATTACACAAACTTGAAAAATGAATAGAATTTTCTCAAGGCTAAATCCTGGCATCAAATAAGGAATATTACTTAATTCACAGATGCTGAAAAACTCAGTGTGAAAAACAGGGATACAGTCTTTGTATCCTTTTATTTTAATATCCATTTATTTTAATAAATTAATTTATTTTAATAACTGACATTTATTTTAATTATTTATGATAATTCTTCAAAGTGTATTTTAATAATAATGAAGTCTTAGGAAGCTGAGCCCACCTGACAGCCCTTGACTATTTAATCCTGGCTGAAAGATGGGGTGGAATCACAAAGTTCTTAGTGAGAATTACACAGCTTATGAATTAATGAAGTAAGAATTAACATATTTCCTTTAAGTCTGAGGCCTTCATTTATATAGTTGAAAATGTATTTTAAACCATTACAGCCCTTTCTAATATTATACTCTTATGAACTACTTGGCTGAGAGGCTGTTTTGTCCTGATATAAGAAGTCCCAGGAAGTTAAATGACTTGTCCAAGGTTAAACACAGTGTAAGTATCAGAGACAGGCTTGAAATATGTATGTATGTACTCTTGACCCTCACCCCTCACTGTCTATGGCACCAATCCTGTGTAGGTGCAGAGTTAAGGGAAAGCTGTATTATGAAGTGTAGAACTCACCTCTCTTCATTCTTTCACATGACTGAAATCTAAACCTTCAAAAGCCACCACAGGGGAGAAGGCCCAGAAAATAGAGTCTGGGGTATGAAAGGAGTGACTGGACCCTGCTTGGTATTATATTCTATCATGTTTACACTGCCTCCTCCTTTTTTTTTTTTAAACACTCTGATTTTGAGCAGCTACAAATATTTCCAAAGCCTTCCCAACATCACCTACACCCAAACCCAGATATCAATCTGCTGTATCTTCAAGTTATGTCAAGTTGAGCTCCTGCCTCCCAAAGGCCAATAATGCAAATGAAACGTGAAGAGCATTTCTTCAAATGGCATCAATCTCTAAGGTTGAAAGAAGCCAAAGGAATCAACTCTTTTTAATCACAATTGTACACATTTCACTCACATTTTTCTTCCCTCTACCCTACCTCCATGCACCCATCAAGGTCCTTCTTGTCCTTATTTTTCTCCCAAATATTTCCTTCATGTAGCCTTAAGGCAGAAAAAGCTCAATGCCTCTGATGATTATATACTTCACTGCAGCAATTGTGGGTCTAAACTGTCCACCCTATCCCAGTTTATGATCACATCGAAGACAGATTTTACCCAGCTGTGCATCCCAGATCAACCTGTATGTTGTCTTGTGTGTAGTTGATGCCTAATTAATATATGTTGAATTTATTAATATTTATTGAACTTATTAATACATCTGGAACCAGAAAAATTGATAAATATTTGTTTATTGAAAAATGGATGTAAAGTTGGAGGAATGAATAAATGCATAAAAATGGATTGATTCATCTACTTTTTCTCCAGGTAACTCTTTCTCCTATCATTTCAAAAAAAAATCTTTAATAAAGCATAACCTTGAGAACTATTTCAAGAATTAAAATGTTTCCTGTCACAAAAATTTATTTTACAATGTATATCCACTATTCCTGTTCCTAGAGATAAAAAAAAAAAAATCTGGGGATTTTTAACCCTACTTTTGATGCATTTTTCTACATATGTAACAAAAAAACTTCACTACTTCTTCTCAAATACATATTGGTTGTTTGTGATCACTGTGGGTGAATTAACAGTAAACTTAAAAGAAGACATGACTCTGTCCATGAGTAGATGAACCACAAATGCACTCCTCAGCATTGTATGCCTTTTCCTCAGTCCGACCAGCTTCTCCATCACTCTCTTCAACACATTCTTTTCCCTTCTTCACTTTCTGTCTATATTGGTTAGAGAATCACCATAGCAACAATCTGAAATAAATCAATTCAGCTACTATTTTCTGGATGCTATAGCCTTGTTCAGAGGTCAGATTTCAAAGAAAGCAAAAGACTGAAAATCTTGACAGATGAAGGAGGCAGACTTTTCTACTAAAATAACACCAATGAAAGGTGATCTCATTGTTAAGCTTGGAGTAAGACAGCTGGAAAGAAATAGAGAAAAAGAGAGAGGGAGGGAGTAAGGAAGAAAAAAATGAGGAAAGAAAGAAAATGATCACTCAGATTTCCTTCTGCAGAGACTTTTGATCATCTGTGAGCAATGCTGTAAGAAAAGGTGGAAACACTTTAAGAAAATTAAGAGGATGAAGATTTTCCTTATTTGATATGAGGCCATTCATTTCTTCATATCCAATTCCTTGAGAATAAAGACATTTCCTTTAATGATAAGAGTTGTTGATTTCTTTTCTTTTCTTTTTCTTAAATTTATTTTCTTTTAAAGGTAGTAAGGTTATCTTTTCTGCCTGAAAAAGATACCAAAATCCTGCAAAGTTCTGCTGACTAAGTGTGTGTGTGTGTGTGTGTGTGTGCGCACGTGTGTGTGTGTCTATACATAGAATTTATTTTTTTTAAGATTTTATTTTTTTATTTGTCAGAGAGAGAAAGAGAAAGAGCACAAGCAGGAGAGCAGCAGGCAGAGGAAGAAGTAGATTTCCCGCTGAACAAGGAACTCGATTTTGGATGCGATCCCAGTACCCTGGGATCATGACCTGAGCCAAGGCAGGCTCCCAACCAACTAAGCCACCCAGGTGTCCCTATACATAGAATTTAGCAGAAAGCCTGAAAATAAACCAGAAGTCAATAGATCTAGGAATTAGCTGTGACTCAATCACTTATCCAGCAATGTGACCAGACCAGGAAGAAGTCCTTTAGCATCTGATTCCCATTATTTCATCAGTGAATAAGACTAATACTATCTGTCAGTTTACAGGGTTGTTGTGAGAACTGGTGAGATAATGTGCATGAAAGGATTCATCCACCATAACACTGTTCTACTTACAGCCAGTATCAGAAAACCTTATGATTCCTTAATCATGCCTAAGGTTTACTGGCTATCTATATCTGCATACACAAAACCCTGAGGTCTAGAATGCTTGCACATCACTGAAAACTCCAGACAACTAGCTTGTATAATCATAATAAAAGTGAAGTATCAAGGGACCTCGGTTCTAGTCTTGGATCTGCAAGTGAATAAGTGCACAAGACCGTGGGTCACCTCACCTATGACAGCATCAATGTCTTCCCTGATGTCTAATATACTTCCTGGCTCCACTATTCCTAAAGAGCACAGTAAGACCTGGTCAGAATTTTGAAGAAAATGCTTTTTCTTGGTTATTTTACAGAAAATTATTTACACATAGAGTTTCACACCCTTTTTTTCCTCTCCAAACTGTAAAGCCCACTTAGACAACTACTGATTAGCTTCCCTTCCCCAACCTTTACCCTATTTCTCTGAGAAGAACAAATGTCCATGGAGTGTTTGTGGCATGTGTGATACAAAGTATCATGCAGGAAAGTGCAATAAAAAGAATTGGATCATAAGAAACAAAAGTCAGCATAGATGAGACAGAAAATTCTAGGATGGGGGGGTAACATGAAATGCTATTGGAAGGTTCAGGCTACTGAATAGTAGAAATAACAGTAACAATCTCTGTGGAATTCTTTTAACAGGAGAAATAAAAATAAAGAACATATTTAGGCCCTGAATCTTTAAATGCAACACTACTCTTGACCATTTGAACAACAGCTTTATAAGCACTGCATACCAAATGCTATGAGTGACTTCTCAAACCTCCCCATTGGCTGTATGACATTGAGATGGTGACTTCAGTGTTTTGTTCCAAAAATGTAAATTTCCTTTCTTAAGACCTGATGTGTGGGTATGCTGCATAAGTCTAATGGTTAATATGCAATAACATATCCAAAACAGTTGTCCAAATGTCATTGCATTTTGTATTTTCATGGAAGTCATTTTGGGCACAATGATGACAAACACATGGCCACTTAAACTACCAAAACCTAATATATATCAATTATAGAAATACATATCAAAGGCTTATATATAACAACTGTAGTACTCCCTGAAGCGATGTATCTATAACTTAACAAATCAGTTGTAAAAATCAAATTATTAAGATTATAAAAAAGACTCAATGGGATGAAAGAAAGCCAGTATCACAGATTTGGGGCCATCATTTGGCACTACATTCCAAAAATAAAGTATAAGTCCTGCCTCCTCAGTGCATAGCCTCTAGGTGACAGCTCCCTGTTTAGCATTTACCATCATCAATATCTAAACAATACAGCTTTTGGGGTGCCTGGGTGGCTCAGTGAGTTAAAGCCTCTGCCTTCAGCTCACATCATAGTCTCAGGGTCCTGGGATCGAGCCCCACATCAGGCTCTCCGCTCAGCAGGGAGGCTGCTTCCCCCTCTCTCTCTGCCTGCCTCTCTGCCTACTTGTGATCTCTCTCTAATAAATAAATAAAATTGAAAAGAATAATATAAACAATACAGCTTTCTCACTGATTGCCCTTGGGGCCTTGGATACTTACTGTGAAGAATACAAGATCTCCTGGTGTGCCAACAACAAGCAGTTGTCACCTCTGAACAAACCTTAGGAACTTTTAGGAAATAGACTAAACCATGATCAGTTCATTTGAAAGTCATAGGTTTTTGAATAGGACTACAAATTAAAAAACAAAATTGAAACAAATATTTATCCTCCATTTCAAGGAACTGTGACAACCAGTTGTTCAAATGGAGGAAACAGTAATAATGTAGTTAGACTCTACAGAGAGAGGACTGGTAAGGACTCTGCAAAATGCAAGGTAAGTGATTACTCCGTATCTCAAGTTACTCAAACCAGCTGCAGAACACTCTAAAAGAGGACACTAATCCCTTATTTTTCAAGCAATAACAAAGAGGTACAACTAGAACTGATTAACTTGTACACACTCAGAGTAATCAAAGGACAATGGGACATGTTCCAATATGTCATCATAAGTAATTTATTCCATAAAAGTAGTTACATTCATGACCTAATATAATTAAAGCCTGAGTATACGGGATATCTTTAAGGACTTCTAACCGGGTCTATCATAGGGGAGAAATGTCAAGAATTGCAAGCAAACCACAAGAAACTAGGAAGAGAAAGATTCTCTCTTACAGGTATAAAATGGAATGTAGCATTTTTCAAAGTGCTTGAACAAACAGTCCTAAAATTTGTATGGAACCAGAAAAGACCCCGAATTGCTAGGGACATGTTGATAAAGAAAAACAAAGCTGGGGATATCATGTTGTCTGATTTCAAGCTTTACTACAACGCAGTGATCACCAAGACAGCATGGTACTGGCACAAAAACAGACACACCAGTGGAACAGAATAGAGAGCCCAGATATGGACCCACAACTCTATGGTCAAATAATCTTTGACAAACCAGGAAAAAATATCCAGTGGAAAAAAGACAGTCTCTTCAATAAATGGTGCTGGGAAAATTGGACAGTTATATATAGAAGAATGAAACTTGACCATTCTCTTACACCATACACAAAGATAAACTTGAAATGGATAAAAGACCTCAACGTGAGGCAGGAATCTATCAAAACCCTAGAGAAGCACATAGGCAGTAACCTCTTCGACATC